>SPJY01000659.1:3830245-3941746 GCA_005191435.1 Raddia distichophylla | reverse complement strand
TCCGGCTCCAGCGAGGTGGCGGCGGGATTCTCCGGCGGCGCGGCGGCCATGCGGCAGGCGGCACTGGGGCGGCAACTCCATGGCAGGGGCGGCGACAGGTAGAGGATGGGGGCGGCGCCGGCGACACGAGCTGGGCTAGGAAGGCCAAGGGCGGCGGTGCTCCTGGCGCTAGCAGCGGCTGAGTGGATACGGGAACGGGAGAGAGAGTGGAGTGGCTAGGGTTTCACAAGGGTAGGGGTGGGCCGGGTGGCTGCCTCAAGTTATGCACTGAAGTGGGCTGTGGCCTGTGGGCCTTTGGCTGCGAGATGGGAGTTGAGTTGGGCTGGGCCTGGGACTTCGGTTTAATCGGTTATTTTGGTTTCCAAGAAGTGAAAACCGAACCGAACCATATTAACCGAACAGTTATAAAAAACCGAACACTAACCGAAAAACCAAAATAACCGATAATTTCGGTTAGTTTGGTTCAGTTCGGTTTTTACCTGTGAAACATCTCAAATACATGGCTATGATTTTATTGGTGACCTCAGATTGACCATCTATCTGTGGGTGATATGTCGAGCTCATATTGAGATGAATGCCTGCCAGGTGGAATAGCTCTTGCCATAGAATACTAGTGAACACAAGATCACGATCGGTAACGATGGATGTCGGTATACCATGAAGTTTGACAATATTATCAAAGAAATCCCGACTCGCGGATGCCGCTATATAAGGGTGTGCCAAGGGAATAAAATGAGCTGCCTTCGAGAAACGATCCACCACTATCAGAATAATTGTTTTACCCCCGGACATAGGTAGCCCTTCAATAAAATCCATAGCAATGTCCGTCCAAACCGTTTGTGGCACCTCGAGGGGTTGCAATAATCCGCTTGGATGAAGATGTTCAGTCTTGTTACGTTGGCAGACCGGACAATCGCGGATAAAGTCTTGGATGAGTTGACGAACCCCAGGAATATGAAAATCACAACGAACGCGGTGAAGCATCTTCTGTACCCCCTCGTGTCCTACCTGATGATAACTAGCCACAATGGTTGGCACAAAAGATGAAGATGATGGCACAAATATACGCTCCTTGTCTAAGATGAGACCATCACGAACTAACCAGGGTTCTTTGACACACCCCTCGCGAATGTGAGCTAGGGTAGAGGCACACGTGGCCTCCGAAGGTAATGATTGGCGAAGCTCATCGGACAGTGACAGAGATGGTATTGTAAGTGCATGAAGAGAAGCGTCTTAAATCTCACCGTCCCGATGAGATAATGCATTTGCCTCTGTATTCAGTCGGCCTGGGCGATATTCAACTGAAAAATCAAAACCCACCAACTTACTCACCCACTTTTGTTGAGGTATCGTGGACAACCGTTGATCCAAGAGAAACTTTAAGCTGTAATGGTCAGTGCGAACGATGAAAGATCGGCCCCAAACATAAGGGTGCCAATGTCGCACTGCTTGAACCAGTCCGATCAGCTCTCGTTCATATGCCGCCAACTTGATATGACTAGCTGCAATGGGTTGGCTGTAGAAAGCAATAGGACCTGCACCTTGATGAAGCACAGCGCCAAAACCTGATCCAGAAGCATCACACTCGATTATGAACGAGCGACTAAAATCAGGTAACTGAAGCACATGCACGGAAAAGAGGGCTTGTTTGAGGTCTTCAAAAGCATGACTGGCCTCATCACTCTAGATGAACGATTCCTTGCACGAAAGCTGAGTTAGGGGGCGGCAATGGCACCATAATTTGCAATAAAATGCCGGTAGTAGCCTGCCAAACCAAGGAAAGCCCAGACCACGTGAACTGTGGTTGGGGTCGGTTAGTCCTCCACAGCCGCGACCTTTTGCCTATCCATAGCGACACCCTCAGCTATGACCACATGGCCAAGATACGCCAATGAGGAAGTCCCAAAAGAGCACTTGGAACGCTTGAGAATGAGACCATGCTTGAGTAATTCCTGCAGCACCAAACGCACATGACAGAGATGCTCCGCCCAAGTGTTGCTGTAAATTAGAATATCATCAAGAAAACAAGCACAAAACGGCGCAGAAAAGGTCCAAGGACCTCATTCATCAGTTCTTGAAACGTCGCCAGAGCATTGGAAAGGCCAAATGGTAACACCAGAAATTCAAAGTGGCCATGGTGTGTACGAAACGCCATCTTGTGGATGTCATCGGGATGCATGCGCACTTGGTGATACCCCGAGCGGAGATCCAACTTGGTGAAGAAATGAACCCCTTTTAACTCATCCAACAGTTCCTCGACCACAGGAATAGGAAATTTTTCCTTAATGGTTTTATCATTCAAAGCACGGTAATCGATGTAAAATCTCCAAGAATTATCCTTCTTTTTAACCAACAGCCGGTAAAGAGAATGCTGATGTACTGACACGAATGATGCCCTGGCGAAGCATTTCAGTACATTGTATCTCAAGCTCATCTTTTTGAAATTGGGGGTAACGGTAGGGACAAACTGCCACCGCATTGGTGCCGTTTACTAGATGAATACGATGGTCGTAAGTCCGTGAAGGAGGAAGGCCTTTGGGCTACGCAAATACCTCCTTATGCTGACCCAATAAAGCCTCCATGAGGTTCTCCGTTTCAATGGCCCATGTGGCCATGGCGGGATGTCGATGGTTGGTGCCCTGCAGAGTGACTTGATGAATTCCGTGCCAAAAAGTCATGGTGAGATTTTTAAAATCCCAAGTAATGGGTCCCAATGTTAGCAGCCACTGAATACCAAGAACAAGATCAACACCCAGAATATGCAAAGCAAAGCAATCCAGGTGAAAACCAGTAGAACCAATTTGGATGGGTACGCTTTGGCAAGCCCCGCTACTCTGGAGATGCTCACCATTGGCCACAACAACTTGGATGGGTTTAGTGGGCGGCTCCACTGCAATGCCACTTCGAGCGACGACGTCCCCAGAAATAAAATTATGGATGGATCCTGAGTCCACTAAGGCAATAAGCTGGCGATTGCCTAGGCGGACCGGAAGCCGCACTGTACGACTTGCATCAATCCCGATAAGAGCTAGGAGGGAAATAGACAGGGTATCATTGTCGCCATTTGTGTCATCACCGAGACACTCAGAATCAGGTACCATCTCCAAGCTGAAAACTTGGCGACATACATGCCCAGGTGCATATTTGTTGTCACAATTGTAACAGAGACCCTTGTGATGACTCTCTTCCATCTACGCCCATCTCAATTTGTGAATCAATCGTCCTCCTACCGTGGCGCCGTCGCCCTCTTTGTTGATAGCAGGCAAGGCCGATTGCCCAGCTGAACCTACAAAGCGATGTAGCACCAACCTCTTGAGTGGCGGCTTGGTCGTCGGTCGAACATCGCCCAAATCTAGTAGACGCTCATGGGCGCGAGCCAGGCTCATAGCCATTGCTATGGTCTTTGGAGCATCAAGACCCACAGCAATGGAAATCCTTTCCTTCAGTCCTACCGTGAACATGTCGATTTTCTGATCTTGGCGCAGATTGGCACGAGGAAGCAATAATTCAAACTCCTTCTGATATTGTGCCATCGTGCATGTCTGCTGGAGTTGTTTAATTTCCAAGAGATGGTTGCGGTGAGTCGGGGACCGAAGCACAAATTGAGACAGTCCTTGAATTGCCTCGATGTTGGCTCTCCCGATTCTTCTTCTTGGAGAACATACCACTGCTGAGCCTCACCACGCAAGTGATATGATGCTGTACGAACCCGCTCGTCCTTCGGTGTGTACTGGCCTTTGAAGAACAGCTCGCAAGTATTGAGCTAGTAGAGAGGATCTTCACCGCCCTCATAGATGGGGAAGTCCCACCGATGATGCTCAGGTGGCCGCCCTTCTGCTGTAGGAGCGCTGTGCCCACCACCACCTCCGCTGGGTCAGCCACAACCTGGTCCTCCGCCGTCGTCGGGTCCGCCGCCGCCTTGTCCACCTCCGCCAGATCCGCCGCCGCCTGGGCCGCCTCCGCCATAGCCGCCGCCGCCTAGTCCGCCGCTGCCAGGTCTGCCCCCGCCAGGGCGGCCGAAACCGCTACCACCACCACCGGGCCGAAGGAGGCCGGTGTCGCTGGAGGTATCGGTCGAACAGCTAGGGTCGTGTAGCGTCGGCGTCACGTAAACAGCCTCCCCTGGAGTTTTGTTGGCCAAATTTTTGTTGCGGTGGCGAATTCATCAATCTTGGCGATGCGCAAGTCATGCCGATCTAGCCATGTGGTGACCGTGGCAAATTGCGCCGAGTGGCCATCTTGCACCATCAATATGTCCTCGAGTTTCTTGAGGTCATCTTGGAGCATTGCCTTGATTGTGGCATCCTCAGGACGTTCACCATCGCCGTTGGCCATGACGTTCGTAGCGAGTGGCTCTGATACCAAGATGTTACTGTGCGACTACGAAGATCGTAGTGGTGCACGGGACGTCTAACAGGGGGCTTTGGGCGACGTTTAGATGGCGCCGTCGAAAGCTTAGCTGCATGGCCTGGCCGTGCTGAGAGAGAGAGAGAGAGAGAGAGAGAGAGAGAGAGAGAGGAAGAAGGAGAGATGGGAGGCAACAGAGATAATCTGCTGGTTATGTTTATTTCTTCTTGACCTGGCTATTATATAGCCAATACTAAACATGGAAATATCCTTTGTAGACTCGGATACAGACTCAAATAAACTTGTCTCAAACTCAAATAAACTTGTCTCAAACCCTAATACCAAATTAGGAAAGTAAAGATAACTTAACAAACTCTTTATTTTCTAACTCATCAACCCCAAACCGGCTGAACCATATGGTCAGGTTCGGCCGCGACGCACGTAGTGCTGGCTGAACCTGACACGCTACTACCACCATCTTTGAGCTGAAGTACAGGGTATGATATTGCATGCCATTACTGATGATATTTCTAGGAACAGTACATGCAAATGTTCTAAAAAAATACGGGGAAATGGAACCCACAGCCATTTTCCGGCCTTGTTAATAGGCTGCTCTTGCTTCTGTTTTGCATTCGACTGGTGTAGGATGTTATCATAAATTCATATAATCACCGTATGACTTGGCAGCTTTTAGTGACATATATGACGACTACTTTGGGCATAGTCATTTTTAAAAAGACTACATTGAATTGGTCAGGACTCAGGACCGACGATGATATGGCTGATAGCAACCAGCCAACCACCCATGTTTTTTTTCGGAGCAGTACATGTTAGGTATAGCCGTATAGCACTGCTATTTTTTTTTTTAACAGTACACCCTCTTGTTTAGAAAAGATGACGCTTTAGACATAAATTAACTTAAGGTTTAGATAGAAACTTTATCCATAAATATTTTTTAAACTATTTAAATTAGGCACATAAAAATCATGTTAACTCAACGTTTAGATAGAAACTTTATCCATAAATATATTTTAAATTATTTAGATTATGCACATGAAAATCATATGTCAAGTTTCGTCTCAAAAAATACATTCATAATATCATTTTTTATAGAAATGCATTTGTAATTAGTGGCCAAATTTATATTTTGAAGATTGTGTCAATGTCTAAAATGTTATGTTTTCAAAGCCGGAGGAGCACATGGGATGCACCTGTCTACGTGCGAACCAACGGACTCAGGTGAACCGTGAACCGGACCCAAGTCTCATCAACTTGGTCTGGTGTTAGTCCATAACCAAACTCAATTGACAACTGCAAATTTAAACTCAGCTGTGCAAAAGCTCTTCTCCGGTTCATAATTCACACAATGACAACGAACCTCTTAGCCTCACCTGTCTTCGTCATACTCACGACGGTGTCTAGCCTCCTGGCCTCACCTATCTTCAGCATGCCTTACCATGATATCTAGCCTCCCTCCCTTAGCCTCACCATATTCGGCATCCCTCACTATGATATCTACCCAGATCTGGCCTCACCTGTTTGAGCTGTGCTTCACCACGATCTATAACCTCGAAGTTCTGTAACCACACAGACAAGCAAACCATCACGTAGCACCGCACATATAGCTTAATCAAACTCTAATCAAGCACATTCAAAATCTCCATTAAGCACCAAAGCTTGTCAATATACTCATCATCAAAAGGGACAACCTCCACATGGTTCAACAAGTTTATATCCTAACTTTGAGAGATTTTGGAGGTGGCATGAGAGTTGGATCTGCTTCATATAACTTGTGTTATAGAGCTTTTAGACAAGTCTTCAAAATAAAAAAAGTAAATTCAGGAAGCAAATTATATTTATTTTAAAAAGAGAAGCAAGTACATAGTAGATAAGTCAAATAAGCCCAATAAGATAAACCTGTTGTCAACTTTCGGTGTAAACAGTAGCTGTCTATTTGCATGACATTATATGGAATTGAACTGTTGTGTGCTATGACCAACTACACTTGGCATGCCATGGTGGTCATCCTAGTGCTGGGAGTTAAACCATGGCAGATCGCCACAATATGGGCCCGTCGTGAGTTGGGCCGTAAAGAAATAGGCTCACAGCCTCACACACACAATGAACTCATCGAACCAGGCTAGCACGACTAGCCATCGGCGAAGCTCGGCATGGCACAAAAACCTGACGGACTGCCTTTGGGTCATGTTGGTACTAGCACGGCTAGGGTTAGTGTTGCCTTGACTAGTGTGGGAATGTTGGTGGGGGAACATATTCTGTGCAATGAAACTTACGGTGTAATCACCGCGCAATTGAACTATCAAAAGTTGCAAAAAATTTTAAATTTTTTTTGAATACACTTCATTGTTTACTCTACCGATGTGTTAAGTTTCAAACTAAAATTCATTTTTATGTTATAAGTTATAAAAAAGAGAAAAAATTGACAGCTTCGATGAGTTCAATATTGATAGAATTTTACCTTTTCTTTTTTTTTTTGTAATTTTCAATATAGGATGAATCTGAACTTGAAATTTTATACAGATGTAGAGTTGAAGAGTACATTTACAAAATTTTTTTTATAATTTTTATAACTTTTAATAGTTTGGTTGCACGATGATTGCACCGTAAGTTTAATTGCACAGCACATGTTCCCATTGTTGGTGGGTACCTCACCACATCGACGTGCGTCTTGCATCGCCCGGGTGCAGTTGCCAGCAGCAATCGAGGGGCATGTCCATCGGCTGAGCATAGAAAGAGAGAGGATTATTGGATATAAACATGTCACTGACATACCTAAGGGTGACTTCACCTGTTCTGGACTCAAAACATGCCGGCATCTATATTTGAAGCAGTAGAAGAGGACCTTTTCCTATTGCTGACATGAGTATTGCTCGAGCAAGATAGAGTAAGCTCAGTATGATCTTACTTTAAAATCGAGCGATCAGTCTTATATGACTCATACATGGTTTCTAATTAATAAAACAGGATTGAGTTTTGTCTTCTTTGGATAATGAAACATCTCCTGGTGTTCCACGGGCATCACTTTACCCTTTACTTGTAGACGTGCAACTACCTGGGATGATGTCAACACACCAGAGTGTTGCTCGATGGTGTGCTGAGCAAGGCTTCGGGAGGTTTGGCGACTAAATCTTCCTCCTTGCGACTGTCCGGCCCTCAACGGTGGAGCACGCGCGCTAGGGTTTTGAGGTTGTGCCAGCGTATCACATAATTCTAAGAATTAGTTACTTATGTCCTTATCTTTCCGGATCTATGACCCTAGGATTAATATAAATACACCCTCCTGCGTGAGGGGTAGAGGACACATCATATTCCGATACAATATGCATAGCACACTGTTGAGATCCATGCGTATGATATCATGGTGTTGTGATGAATATATGTTACACTGTTTTACTTTGGTGAGATTTTGAATTACTTTGGTAGAGCATTTGTCGAAAAGCATGCAAAATTAAAAATGGTGTCCGGTGATGATGGACAGTGTCCGACAGATTCGTATCCGGACTGATTGTGTGACTAATTGCATTCTAATGATCTTTTTGTACGTGGATTTCGAGGTTGATGATGTTTGTGAAGCTAACCTTGCAGTAGAAGATAAGTGTTTGGTTTGGACTCATCTCTATGATGCAGGTGCCGGCGGGTATGTGGCTGACGCTGTTCCACTGAGGCAAACTGGAGGATCGGGCGTTTGGGGGCGTGCAGGCGACTGGATTCGGTACCTGGCAGTAACAAGAGATGGCGTGGATGTGAAGCTTCGCTGCGGCAAGAAATCCGAGATAGTTGTAGCCTGGGTGTCGGTCACTTGGCGGCGAAGCGGGATTGATTGGTGGGCCTAGTCATAGGCTGGCAACCAGGATGCTTCGAGGAAGGTGCGAGGATGCTTTCGAAGGAATATAGCGTTAATATTCCTTATTGGGAGTGATTTAGAAGGGGTGTGTGTGTTTTACACCATTGACCCTTATATCAAGGGTGGAGACAATCCCTAGGGTTTAGGGTGTCTCACCCGTGAGAGTATAAATAGAGGGGGAGGGGAGCACCTCCTCCTCACCCCTTGAGTTAGAAATTTCATATTGGTGAGAAGGGTGTGCCTTCCTTGTTTTGGAATTCCTGGTCTGGTCTGGAAGAAAGAAGACTTGTGTCTATCTTTTGACGCACATGCCTCTGCTACTTTTTTTAAGATCTGCATTTAGAAATTGCTGCGAGAGAGAGAGAGAGAGGGTGGAACCTGCGAGTGCTTGTGGTCATGAGAGCGGCTTGTAATATTCCAACTATCTATGCAATGAAATCTCCGTTAATCAAGTTCAAGGCTTGTTCTTTCTAGTTCATATGTTTTGAACTTTTGCTTTGATGGTTTTTGTTGCAACTAGTTTATTTGCCTCCTCTCCTTTTTATGCTTCTGATTCATGATGTCTTGCGGGTGCTCATATGGTTTTACATCTCTTTGGCACCATAGGATTGACTAGAGATCATGTTTTCCATCAAGTTGCAAATCTGTCCAGAATTTGTTCTCCATGCAGCAGTCAGTGTTTGAATTTTACAAAAAATCTAGAAAACTCATTTTTGAGTGATTCTTGTTGGAGAAGATGCGTGACTCATTTATATATCTACTGTAAAAATTTGAAGTCATGTTCTTGCACAATTTGGGATTAATGAGATGAACACCGAGCTCCAAACTTTCTTCTCGATGATCCTGACGGCTTGTGGTGTTTAATGTTTCCTGATTTTTCTGCAAGGTGTTTTGAGGAGATTTATGGTAGAGTACTTTAAGACTCATTTGTGCATAGGAAGAAAAATTTCCAAAAATTTTGAAGCACTAGAAACCCACCGTCTCTCTGCTCCAAGTGAGAACAAATTATGGAGAATATGCATTTGTTTTTCTGAAAGTGGCTTTAGTGATTTGGCTTGATGTGCTTTATTAAAGCAAGATTTGAATTGATTTCTTTTTTTTTTGAACACTTGACAATCAGGATTGTGATTGAAAAAATCACCACATATTTAATGGCTCTCATGCTAGGGGTACACAATGTCTTCGGAGTTGTTCATGTTTTGAAAGGATGGTGAGTTCGAGGAGCACCGGTTCGAAGAAAAATCTTAAAGGCTCCCATTCACCCCCTCTGGTCGCCGTAGTGGGTTTTCACACACCTTCAGATAGGAACCCTATCTGGGTCTTTCTCTCGCAAATCTTATCCTATGATATCTTGATTATAGTAAAGCACTGGACGTAGGGCTATTATGCCTTACTTGGGAGGCCTAAACCTGAATAAAATTTTTTGGTGTCGTGTCTCTTTCATTGTCTGCTATGCCAAGATTTGTTTAGCATCTTGAAAATCGGGATCGCGGAAGAAAGTGGCTCTCTGGTCTCGCAATTCATAAGTAAGCTCGATTCGGGAAGCTTGTATCCAATCATCGACACAATGGGATAGCTGCACAGTTTCTCCTCATCACGCAGGCTCCGCCTTTATCTTTCCTCCTTGGTCCACCATCCTTCCTTGTTCCTTTGTCCTCCTTCCTCCCCACAGCCACAGGCCTCCGTGACCTTGCAGATGTTGACCGCCACCACCAGGTTAGGTTTGGGTTTGGGTTGGGAGTTGGGGGAAGGTTTGTGCCCCTTTAGTTTAGAGAAAGGCTGGGCTGTTGGCGAACCCACAATGGGAGGGGATGGGGCGAGGGTGCAGAGAAGTGGCGATGCCAAAGCAAATGAAGCCGCCTAAATGGTTGAAGATGGTGGGATGGCAATGGTGGGTAAGTCGGCACATGTCGGTCCGATATTAGTGTTTGGGTTGGTGGGGCCAGTGTGGTGGTGGGAGGATGGAGGGTGGTGCGACGAGGCGGCGAGGATGCTGCCTACCACGGGTGGTAGTCGGAGGCAATGGTTGAGACACATGGAGCATGCCAGAGAAGAAGGTGAAGGTGGCGCGTACAGAGGTAGGGAGGAGGCAACATACACAGAGGATGGAGAAGACGGGTATTGTTGTGGCATGGGTATCACTTGAACAATACCCCATTTGCTAGTCACTCACAATTAATAATGTATTCAGTTGAGTCTCGAGTGAAGATTGGTGTGCTACTCCATGAAATAACTATATCACTAACGTGGGTAGTGATTTTACTTTGGCGGCTACAAATAAAGAGTACAACTAGCAAATTTTCGAACAATAACCACCTCGTGATTGCCTTATGTAGCTAGACTAGCCTCCATGTGTGTCGCCTCCGCCTTCCTCCGCTTTCCTATCCAATATGTTCGGTGCGTCTCCACCACCACCTTGTCGCCTCTAACAAGGACCTACTGCTGTTGTTGTCCTCACCGCCTGCCACTCCACCCCCAATTCTTCCGTCACCATGCTGCCCTTGCACACCCTAACATCGGGCTACCACTTGCCGATCCACCTGTCACCGGCTCACCGCCGCCCCATCGTTTTTGCTTGTTCCCAAGGTTCACTGCCGTCATCGGTGCCTTGCTAGTTGCCACCCACCACAATCCCCTCCCACTCACCATGTTTTCTCCGTCTAAACTAAGAGCCACAACAGCATCAACACTCCCAACCCAAATCCTGGTAGTGACGATGGCGATGTTGACGAGGTCGTGGAGGCCAGCTTGTGGTGACACGGTGGAAGGAGACGCGTTGAGCGAAGGAGGAAGGATTAGGATTATACAGGAAGAAGAATACGAGAATATCTTTTGCTATCTTGTTGGAGAGGATAGAAACGGGAAAGCGTTGTTTCACATTATAAAAATCTTCGGAGAGGCTGTGCTTCTCACGTCCGGCCGATCGGACTCACGCGTTGCGTGGCGAGCAGCCGAGGGGTGAGCAACCGTAGCATGCAGGGTGGGTCCCACAAGCATTTTTTTATGGCCATAATTTTTGACTGGTTGCTCTAATCCACAAACCGTTTGCACCAACGTGTTCCTCGTATTTTTACGAACAAAATAAGATATATGTTGCCATATAAATTCACAAACTTACCTGTTGAAATTTGGGTTTCGCCTACCGAAACTTGAATTTTCATATTCGTTAAACTTGCCGAACTGTCAAGTCTCATAAGGTTTAATGCAAGTTTGATCAAGTTTCAACAGGTTTCATCCAAGATTCTTCAAGTTTCATCAGGTCAATTCAAATTTCAACAGGTTTCATCCAAGTTTCATCAGGTTATATCGAAGTTTTATTAAGTTTCATTACATTTCCTCAGCACACGGCCAAGTTTCACTAGTATAGGTGTAAGTTTCATAAGTGCCTTCTAGTTTCACATAAAAAAATTAAAAAAATCAAAAAAATCAAAAAAATCAAAAAATTTAAAAAGTATTTAAATTGGGTTGCTCTCGATTTTAGAAGAATTATGAAATTATAACAATATTTATACGAAACATTTTTTCTGCAAATAGCTTTCTTTAAATATAATGATAGGATCATACTGTAAATTGATTTGTTATGTGTTGGTCCCCCTATGATCAAATCCTGGCTCCGCCCAGGAATATCTTTTGCTATCTTGTTGGAGAGGATAGAAACGGGAAAGCGTTGTTTAATATTTCACATTATAAAAATCTAACATACGTTGCATGGTTGCAACGCAACGTCGGGTGGAGTAGGTTTCCGTTTGCCTGGACATGGACTCGTCTGCATAAGTGCATAACCTGCCGATGTACTGTCGCTGTAGTGAGTTAATGTGATGAGAGCGATGTGGGTTATCAGTGTTAATCACACCCATTTTTATCAATTTGGAGCCAGATGGAATCCCGCAAATGTTTCACATCGGAAGATAGTTCCAAGTTTTCTTTTCAGATTCATGCCATACAAAGAGGCCGTGTATGTGTGTGTACGTGTACAAAGAAGCCATAAACAATAACTACACGGTGACATCTACACCAAAGATGAATAGATTTTCATAGCGACGTGCACCTCAAATACCCTTTTGTTCTTATCGTCGTAGACGTGGACATTGATACGACCTGTCCAACGCAGAACAGAGCATCCAAGCTCCAGATGCTTCTCCATGCGAACTATCTGTCAAATCCCTCTGATTGCTAAAGTTTACCAATTCGAGTAGCATTGAGCACCAAGATGATCGTTATATGGATTGTTTTGTTTGTGTGGATAGCTAAATGGGGTGAATGTCTCCTCCATTATTAAAAAAAAATCTAAATAGATCGAGAGAATTGCTATATTTGGATATTTTCTTCTCTATCTACACGGTTCTTGGTGTTAAGATTTTTAGCCACACAAGATCTAGACGATACTGGAGACACAATATTTTGTAACACAGTTCGATATGATTGTCTATGTCTGGGGCTCTAACTATAGGAAATCATCCCATATCAAGCACAAGCACACCGGACCACCCGGGTTGCGGCCACAAGCGGCCGCTGACATCCGCGCGTCCTGCTTTACAGCTAGGTCATCATGAATGGTTACACCAGGGGTGCCTCCCTATTTATACAGTAGAGCAGGATACGAGTCCGAACGTGGAATGACCCACCTTTGCCTATTACAACTCAGAGTTCACGTAACCGACTCATGCACTTATTCGACACAAACTATAATAAACTCCACCTCGGCAAATACGACTTCACCACCGTACACGTATTTGATACAAACTCTAACAAACTCCCTCACGAACACCGTGCACTCATACTCTTGTTGATACCCTCACGAACACCGTGCTCACATCGAGCCGTCGATGAGTCTGAGTTGGTTTCAGACCCGCCGCCTTGTGAAGCAAACACAAACACCGCTATCCCCGCAACACCTTCTCCTGTGGCTCCACCTTCAATTGTACTCCCTACAACGGCAATTAACCTTCTCTGCAACCTGTACAGATGAGAGATCCCTCTCTTCCCAATCATCACAGGCTTGCCACCTTTCATGATCTTCACGGTCCTTCCATCTTCATCAGCATGGAACACCATCCCATCTTGATGTAAGGTGGAGCAAGATAAGATCCCATTTCAACTCAAGCACATGCTTCACACCGTTATGTATTTGTTCACCTCCATCATACATCTTGATCTTGACATCTCCCACTCCAATGGCACGGTAAATCGCGTCATCTCCCAAATAGACAGAACCAAAATCCCTATCTGTGTATGAAGAAAACCACTCCCTATTATGTGTCACATGATTAGAACTTCCAGAATCAAATGTCCACGCCCCGGTTGACTGCATATTTGATACTAAGAGCATCTCACCACTGCTATTGAAGTCACTTTCTGCTGATGCCACATTAGTTGTTCCCTTCCTTTTTTCGACCTTATGTCGACCGTAGTTTACACCGCCCGACCAGTCTGCCATTAGAACAGATCCCCGGTCTCATCGCCTAATCTATTCTCCACCGTGAACAGATTTTTTGGTCTGATTGCTTGATCAGTTCACCACCAGGCACATATCGATGCTGACTTTGTCATTCAGCTAGCCAGTCTGATCTCTCCGGTCAAAATACCAACAGCCATCATGAACACATCTCCTTTAGAACATGCATCCCATGCCTTGTTTTAAGATTCACGCTCAAACTGGCTGCTCCATCATGTCACAATTTGAGATTTTTCTCGGCACACGAGAAACCGTCTTCTGCAATGCCTCCTGGCTCCCCTTGGATATGCTTTTATATTGATGAGAAAAACCTACCACTAGTAGAACTCCCTTTTTGTACTCAAATTTCTCAATTTTTTGGCCAAAAATTGGATGAAACACTATGCAATCTCGAGCTAAATTCGGCCTCCTACACGCCTGCCAGCTATATGTGGTTAGCCTCGCGTGTGCTCTGTTGGTCTGGACTCTGGCCCACTCGGTCCATTGTGCTGTTCAACGTCCTGCGGGTCTGATCTTCCAACGCTAGGGCACCTGGGTTGCACCCTGCCTGGGACGTCAGCCACCGCACTCCCCGCCTGAGCCAATTGTTCTTCACGCGCCGCGCCTCACGGCCTAGCTGACGGCGCCATCGCACCTGTTTGCCTGCATGGGCTATATGCTCTTATATCATGGGGGCACCGAGGACGTCCACCGTCGCTAGAAAAGTCACCGAAAAACCACCTCCATCTCTAGATCCAATCTGAGCTCATTCGACATGCCTTCCACACGTCATTGGTTTCTTACTGCCCCGGATGTCCTCATCATCGACGCAAAATAGCTCCCAACATTGTGATGGCCTCCCCTACCGCACGTGGTCGCATTGCCACAATGCTTCCACTCACTCCAATCTCTACGGCTTTTAGCCACGTCTGGCCCTCGATGGTCTGATCCCAAGCCGAAGTTGTTCGTCGTCGCTGCCACGTCGACCCCCCGGCCACCTCGTCGATCGGTTTGATCGCCATGCTTGGCCGATCCTTACCAACTGTAGCCCCTCGAATGGTCCAGGCCTCCTGTCTGAAGTGTTCAACACCACCGATCCCATCGATCACCTCCATGCCCACCTTGCACCATAGAGCTTTTTCCGACGCCATGTAGAGACATGAATATCGCGTCTCCATAGATCTTCTGCATGGTATATACCTTGCTCTGCCACTTGTTAGGATGCTATCAGTGTCGCTTCGAGAAAGGTTGGACAAGATTGCAGCATGCGGGTATATTTTGTTTAGGATGGTAGATTTGGTTTAGGACTCCCTCTTCCGTGGTGTCATGTAGGAGGTACTGGATTAGGTCCATGACAATGATGAATAGCATTGGTGAAATAGGGAGGTGTTGCCTAAATTTATGCTAATGGAGAAGTATTGTGTGGGACACTCGTTAAGTAGCACAAAGGAGGAATCCATTCCTAGGAGCATAGAAATCCAATTCGACCACACCTACCCAAACCCCAAGGGTACGGATCGGGACTCAAGATGGTAACCCCCCAATGGACTAAATTGAAGTCCAGCTTGAGGAAGTTGGAAGGATTATTCCACCTATGAAGCTCCATGATGATATTTTTTTGTACAACTACAAATTTATTACTTTTTAGATTTAAATGTTGTAACAATTTGTAAAGATTTTTAAATGGTTCTTTTCAAATCTTCTAAACAATTATTTAAAAATATTTTTTGTGTACTCCAAGCCCTTCGAGCACACTTTTTGTATTATAACTTTCAGCTAGATTAAGCTGAGAAGAACATTGTATGTGCTCATTTTTTTTTGTAGGTGCTCTATTTTTAATGGCGAAAGTTGATTTTCACTTTTACATGATTTTTTATAGTTTTACATAGGTTGTAGTGCGTGGTATAAAAGATCCGTAGCTGTTGCAGAGGTTTTCGCTTGCTGCACCCTTCCATCCTCTATTCCTAGGCTCAGTGCAACAACATTAGTGTGTGAGTGGAAGTGGTGATAGTGCCCTATTGGAGGATTGACTAACCAGTGAGGTTGGTGCCAATCCGCCATCTAGAGGGCTGTCATGAAATTAAGGAAGCCACGTCCGGCTATGGCCGTGTAGATCTGGTGTCACCGGCAGCACAAATATTCTCAAATAAGGTTGGTGCCGCTTGATGGTGTTGTTGAAAGTTTGCTTGACATGGGTAGAGTGAGCGTGGGTACAACCTAGTGTGCATGGGTTTGAAATTTTGTGCTTGCGTCCAGATCCACTGCGATGGTACTGAGATGTAGCATCGAGCTAGTTGTTAGCTCCAATAGCTAGGAAAAATGGTACCATTGTCCCCAAGGCTTATAGCTAGTCTTCGGAGGCCAATGATTCATGTCAGCGCCCCTGGTTTCAGCACTAGTGTTGGAGATCAAGGATTGCACTTGGCTCAGTGTTGATAGCTTGAAGGAGTGGTGGTGATGGTTGGGGCTCTCCAGCGCTAGTGGTCAGAGCACTAGCCATGAAGTAGGGTAATTTGTTGTCTAGGCGGACTACAGTGCGATTGGTACTTGGTAGCGATAGTGGCTAAGGTCTTGGCTGATCCACTTGCTCTATAGTCAATATCGTTGGCAACTGACGTCATCTTTAGCATCATGTGTTGCAATGTCGACTAAAATCTTAGTCAACATATGATGTTCTCTCTACTGTGATTGATAGTGCTGGAGGCTAACATCCCAGCAAGCATCTTGTGTAACGATGGCCATTAGCACCTAGGCTTTCGTGTGTCCTATGGCATGGTTGGTAGTGGTGATGGTTAACATCTCAACCAAACATGGCGTGTGCTCCTGGTGACTAAAGTCTCTACTGAGTACCAGTAACAGTGTACCAGTAGCAGTGATAGTTGACGTATTGGTCATGCGCCCAGTAAAACAGTGGTGGCTGACATCTTCAACTAAAACATCACGTGTCTGGCGATGCGTTCGACATTAGTCGCAGTTATTGGCCTAGCATCCCGTGCGGTGGTGGTGAATAACATTTCAATCGAGCATCAGATGACTCGTAGTGCGGTCTACAACAATATTGGTTAACGTCTCGATAAAGCATTTTATTTGGTGGTGACGTCTATCTTGGTTGTGCATCTCATGTGGCACATGGTCCACAACAATGGAAGCTGACGTCTCAATCATGTATCTTGCTCAGCGGTGACAACTCATGTCTAAAAACATCGAGTGTTTGGCCACCGATCGTCATGGGTTGCTAGTTGATGTTATTTATTTATCCCTACAACTTAGTTAGGTCACGTTCTTCTCCCCTCCTATTTCTCTCCCAATCATTTCACTCTCTTTGCGTACATTGTACTATTCTTCTCTTCTTGAATTGATGGCAATGCAATTTCCATTTACATAAGAGAAATAAATAAATATGGACCTTGGATCCAATAGTGTTTTTGAGTTGTTAAGTGGAAATGAATGAGTCTAGGTTTGTTCTCAACCTCGACTAAATTATATGCTTGGGTTAGCAAGGAGACTTAGTTTGAGTTCATGTAAGGCTCAAGCTAGCTTGATAGAGAACTCACTTCTACGCCATCTGTGTAGAAGATTGAACATCATCACGCCACCCCTAAGGAGCCACCCATCAAGAGGATAAGGCGAGTATCGTCGACATAAAGGACAAGGGAGCAAGCGTCATTGATGATGAGGAAAGAGTTGTTTTGATTAATTTTAACCAAGTATAAAAAAGTTTTTCCTAATATCTTGGCATCCCTACCGCATTGCTCATGAGGAAGAGCCCAGTGTTACCAACATGGAGTGAGTCTTATTTGAACCAAAGCTTTGCACTTCTAAGAGGAGATGGACGTAAACAAATGTGAGGGGGAAGAACCGAAGGAAGGTGGAGTTGAGTGCAAGTAGACAAGTTGATGGGCGGAAGAGGTGGAGGGTTGCTGGAACTTAGGTGTCAATTAATTCAGGGAAGGCAATGATCGACAGGATTATGCAACAACACTAAGAACTGAAGTAGTAGTGAGCAACTTCTCCTAAGAGCCGAGCGGTGGTTGTGTGACAAATCCGTCAGCCTGTGTACAAAGGGAACAAATGGGATAAGGGAGATTAGGGTTTAAACATTTGGGAACATGTTATGCCAATCTAGGGTTGGGTCAAAAGGTGGTTGTCTACTGGGCTGTGTCTATTGGTGAAGCTGGTTTTTGAATATAGGATGCTAAATACTATTCTTTTGGCAAATGAATCCAACAAAGTTGAGCTAAAGTGTTCGAATGCTTGTGGTAAAAGGTAGTTTGATTCATTTTTTAAAAAAATTACGGTCACACATCATTTAAGAATATGTCTTAACTAATTTTAGCTATGGTAAAAATTGCAAGTTTTGGGGCTAAGAAAATTTCGGTTGGTGGAGCCATCCTTCACACAATCGCAGGCACCGCGACGATTACCCCTCACCTCAGGCCTTAGTCCTGCGTGACCATCTTGCTAATTGGGCCTCTTGGCCCAATAGACAGACACGGCCGGTCGTGACTCGTGATGCTTCAAAGTGGCCGCAGCTAAAATCTCCAGTCTGTCGTGCCTCTCTCGCTGCGGCTGGGCACACGATGGAAAGACAGGCCACCCACTCCCTTCATGCTAGAATGCTAGATATTCACAGTAGTTTTTACATTCTTTTCATCTTGAAATTGGGTTATAAACTTAGAATACAAAGGGATAACAATTTTTTTCTACAAGTCAATCAGCTTGATGCTCTGTATTTTTTTTTTGGGGTATAGTTTTAACGTTTTTCCTCAAAGCTATAGAAGGTAGTTTTTAATAATTTTTTGGGCCTCCCCAAGCCTCGTTATTAAAGACCCGCAAATTATTGGACTATAATCTTCCACTTTTCAGCTGATCAAACAATATATGTATGCTTCGGTGCTAAAATTATTTAATTTTTCGTTAAAACTGAATTTTAAGAGTTTTTAAAACTAACTTCAGCTAGCCGGAACATACAACTAAAGGCATATTTAAGAGTTTTCATCCTATGACTTTGAAGTTTTCCAAGATTATCAAATAAGAGGAAAAAATTAATACCAACGCAGGTTTTGTTTGGAACACCATTTTGGATTTCTATACAAGTTAATTTGTTTCTCGTATAACTTTTACGTTCTGGAAGTGAAAACCTCTTCCTGGAGGGGGATGGCGACTCGCTCCTTTCCCACCCCGAGCTCCCACCGCTCGTCTCGTTCTTCCTCCCCGGACGCCTCCGCCGCCTCCCTCGATGCATCAGGGCGTCCCTCCCAGGTAACTCGCCTCCAGCTCCTTCCCTCCTTCGCGAAGCTAGGTAAGGCAGAAGCTTTCGGATCGTTGGCTGCCTCTGGCCTGGCGCGTCATTCAAGCTCCCCAGATCTGCGCACCGTGTTCGATAGGTGGGATCCTCTTGGTTCCTCTTCCCCACCCCCGCGGCCCACTGTTCCAGGTGCAGATCCGTGCATCTCCGCCCCATTCCCTGCAGGATAGAAGGAAGATTCTGCAGATCTAGCTGCCGTGCGCCCCAGGATACAGGTTGCTTCCTAGATCTCCATTGCTACGGCACAGGACCAGCTTGCCAAGGGCATTCAAGACGCTGGCGAGGACGGCTGGCAGTTGGTTTCCAGGCGAAGGAAGCACGTCGCCTTCAATGCCAAAGTTAATGCGGGTGCCTTGTCGGGGGATTTCGCAGTGCTGCTCAAGACAGAGGCCAGAGGTAAATGCTTCCGCTGCCTCTCTCCCTCCCACTTTGTTGCTTCCTGTGCAGCTCCGCCCTTTGCCTTCTCTGCAAGAACTCAGGTCACCGGGCGCGCTCCTGCCATCTCCGTGCTTGGGAGGTTCGTGCCTCTGCCGTTGCCAACTCACCTACCCTATCCAGCGCGTCAATGGCTGGGAGGCCATGCTTCGCTTTCAGGTACGCCTCGCAGGCCGTCACGGCCTCAGATCTAGAGGCCATCTACAGGGACCAAGCACTTGTTGCTTTCATGCTGGACGACAATCCAATCTCCACCAGGCAGCTGCAGGCCTCCTTTGAGGAGTACTTCCGCGTCGATGACAAAAGACTATGTGTCCAGAGACAATCGCCTAGAAGCTTCTTCGTTATGACTGACCCCGTAGAGCTGCGTGACTATGTCATTCGCCGCCCTAATGTTGCTCTTGAAGGGATTGGATTCAGGTTGCGTCCCTGGTCTAGGTTCCTTGCGGCCGGAGCCAAACTAGCGCGGTTCAAGGTCAGGCTTTGCATCGAAGGGGTGCCTCGCCATGCTTGGTCCGAGTCGGCCATCGCCCCCCTCCTTTTCTCCTCAGGCTACCTCGTGTCTGAGCTCGACTCTCCTCGCTTTGAGCAGGAGGAGGCTTGTGTCTGTGCTTGGGTTTGGACGGACGATGCGAATAGCTTTCCTAAAGAGGCCTCCTTCTTACTGGAGGAGCCTAGGGTGGCAGGTGTGAGTAAGCACTCCCCTCCGAGGATGCTCGTCCACAAGGTTATCATCCATGTCGATGTCGTCATGGATTTCGAGTCGCCTAGCAGGGAGCCTAGAGGTGGAAACTCCAGCCCCAACAGTTGTGTCAGTGGGTTGCTCACCCCAATTTTAATCTCATCTTCAGATGAAGGCTTGGTTGCGACCACCTACTCTTTTGACTGGACCTTGGGAGTCGTCGATGGACCGCACGGCCAGCAAGCGCCGGTTCATGCCAGGCTTGGCCAGGGACCCGGCAGGGACGATGAAGACATGACACCGCCGCCACCTCCTCCTCTGCAGGCTGGCAGATGACGGCCCTCCAAATGGGATGTTCGCCCTTCGGATGGTCAGGGGGCACAGGGCGCTTCATCCTCTACTATTCGTCGGCAGCCCAAGCCCCAGGCCGGGGGGCGTCGTCGTCAAATCTTGCCGACCTCAAACATGCTTGCTGCCTCTGTTCAGGTTCCTCCCGGCCACGTACTTCGTCCGGCTACCATCGCGATCAAGCCCAAAGTGCACCTCGCTGCCCAGATTTCAACTGATCTGCCTGTTCCTCTGTCTATGGGTGCTCCAGTGCCCGCGGTTGATCCGGCACTGCTTTTCGGTTTTTCGTCGCTGCCCACATTACAAACCAGTGGCGCTTCCTTACTAGAGGACAGGGTAGACCCGATGGAGTTTGAATTCAATGCCTCCTTGTCGCAGGTTCCTACCATCCCCCAAGTCACCCAGGTGACAGGGTCCGACCAGCAGCTGGTGGGTCTCGATCCAGAGATGATGCCGTCCCAGGAGGACGCTAACACATCGCAGGAAGAACCAAGGCCTAAGTCTCCCACGCCATTGAAGAAGCTGTTCTCCGAAGTGGTTCGCGCTTTGCCACCGTCCCTGCTGAGAAATCCGGATGGTGTGCACGATCCATCACCAAGAAGAAGTGACCGTTTGGCCAAGAAAAGGAACGCCTCCAAGCTCACAGCGACGGCTAAGGCGCAGAAGGTCCTGGCTGCTAAGATGGGATCTTTTGGTCTCAAGCAGGTTTGGGATGATGATGCCGTCGGACGATACAAGGCGCTATTCAAAACCGAGATACAACCGGACGAGTTGGCGGCTATTCGTGATCTTGCTGGTCTGGAAGGAAGAGAGGACCTTGCTGCGCAGCTAGGTGTCGCCGCTTGGGCTGTACAAGCGTTGTGATTGTCTCGCTGAACTTTGTTTCAGCTCGTTGTACCCCTGTTACCCATGGATTGTCCAGGTTATCTACCTCTGTCTACCTGTTTCGGCGTCCTACTTTCTACCGTGGTTGGGTGGTCGTTGTATCATGTGTGCAATTGTCGCGTTCAGACATTTCCAGCTGCGCAAGCTTTCGTGTTCGTTATCTCCATCTCTACTGGCTTGTTTAATGTTGAAGGTGGCAAAGACTTTTATGGATAATTTTTGTCTGCTAAATTGGAATGTAAGAGGGTTAAATTGCCCAGCTCGAAGGGATGTGGTGCGCCTACTAGTCCAGAACTACAGGGCGGCATTTGTTTGTTTGCAGGAGACGAAGCTGGCGCTGGTGGACGTTACCATTGTCAGGGAATGTCTCGGACCGCGTTTTGTTCAAAACTACTGTTATATGCCTGCACAGGGGACCAGAGGCGGAATCCTTATGGCGGTCGCTGAGGGCTTCGCCTCCATTGCAAATGCGAGAACTGCCGAGTTCTTCCTAACCTACGATGTATGCCTCAACCAGAACCAGGGCGAGTGGTCTTGGACGGGGGTTTATGGGCCTCAATACGGGGCGGATAAAAGAAGATTCCTGTCTGATCTTCGCCGCTTGAAAGATAACGTGAAGCAGGCTTGGCTCGTGCTTGGCGACTTCAATTTGATTAGATCCCCACAGGAAAAAAGCACAGGTCTTAACATAAATGGGACTCTGATGAGGGAGTTCAACCAGACTGTCGATGCTCTCCAACTAAAGGAAATCGAACTTAAAGGAAAGAAATTCACTTGGCAGGGCAACTTGCAAGGTAGCAATGCAGTTATGACGCGAATTGACAGGTGTTTCGCAACCTTGCCTTGGGATGCTCTCCTCCCCTATAGGGAACTCGCGCCGCTTTCGTCGCTAATTTCAGATCACTCGCCACTTTTGCTATCGTCGTATGCACCTTCCAACAAGTATCGTGGTTTTCGTTTTGAGAGTTTTTGGCCGAGATTGCCGAACTTCTTCGACGTAGTCAAAAGTGCATGGGAGACGCGGGATGTGCCGGTCGGGGCGCTTCATCGGCTATCATGCAAGCTTGGTTTAACAGCAAGGGCCCTTAAACGATGGAGCAGAAAAACCATCGGTCCGTTGAGTCTACAACTTGCCATTGCCAGGGAGGTTGTTTTTAGGTTTGACATCGCAATGGAGGAAAGGCAGCTATCGCAGGCGGAGCTCGACTTGTACAACGCGCTCAAAAACAGGATCCTGGGCCTGTCTGCTGTCCAAAGACTCAGGTTCAGACAGCAGGCAAGGGTCAAATTCATTAACGAAGGAGATGCAAATACGAAATTCTTCCACGCGAGTGTTTCCAAGGTCCATGGTCATAACAGGATCGCTCACCTTCAAACTGAGCAAGGAGTGCTGTCCACGGCAACTGACATAGGGGACAGGTTCTTCTTGCACTTCGTCGACCTCCTTGGCTCAAAAAAGGACAGGACCCACACTCTGAATTGGGATTTAATGCAGCTTCCAGGTGGAGACTTCCAAGATCTAGAAGTGCCGTTCCTCGAGGAGGAGATCCTAGAGGTGGTTAACCGTCTTCCCTCAGACAAGGCTCCAGGTCCTGATAAATTCATTGGTCTTTTCTACAAGTCTTGCTGGGAGATCATCAAGGCAGATTTGATGGCAGCGCTCCAGGATCTGTGGCATTGTAGGGCTGAGGGCTTTGCGTCCTTGAACTCGGCCCATATTGCCTTAATTCCGAAAGGACAGGGAGAGCCAACACTTAACGCCTTCAGACCAATTAGCTTGATTCACAATGTTGGAAAGTTGTTCTCCAAGCTCCTGGCGAACAGATTATCAAAGCATTTACAGAATCTGATCTCACCTTGTTAGAGCGCTTTCATCAAGGGGAGGTCCATTCAGGACAACTTCCTCTGGGTTAGGTCGAGCATCCAGCACTTGCATCGCAAAAAGGTGCCTTCGCTACTTATGAAGCTAGATATGCAAAGGGCGTTTGACTCGGTTAGCTGGGAATATCTGCTTGAGGTTCTTTAGGCTTTTGGTTTCGGCCAGCACTGGAGAGATTGGATGGCCATCCTCCTTGGGAATGCTACCTCCCAGGTCCTGCTTAACAGCTCGCCTGGGAGGCCGCTTGTGCATCGGCGAGGTCTTAGACAGGGGGATCCGCTTTCACCAATGTTATTCATTCTAGTCATGGAGCCTTTGGCACGCCTTCTTCACTTGGCTGAGGACAGAGGAGTGTTTCAGCCCATTCCACACAATCGAGAGAGGTTGCGTGTTTCGCTGTATGTAGATGATGTAATGGTGTTGATTAGGCCAGACGCTTCCGAAGTGCAGGCTATTACCTAGGTCTTCGACGCCTTCCAAGGTGCGTCAGGCCTGGCTGTTAATTGGGCTATGAGCGAAGTTTTCAAAATTGGGTGCAGCCAGGGCACCGATAGTTGGCTGCAAAATGAAATCCCAGCGCAGGTCAAAGAATTCCCCTGTAAATATCTAGGTCTGCCTCTGAAACCAAATAAAATTAGGAAGCAGGAGGAGGCCAATCTCATCGAGAAAGTCAGGCGTAAGCTGGCGACTTGGAAGGCCAACCTTCTCTCCAAGGAAGGCCGCCTGGTCCTCGTCAACTCCGTACTAACTTCGTTGATCGTCTATCACATCATGGCCTTTGAGCTGAGCAAGTGGGCAGTTAAAAAGATCGATAAAATTAGGCGGGGTTTCCTTTGGGCGGGAGAAGAAGCCTGTCATGGTGGAAAGTGTTTGGTTAACTGGTCATCGGTTTGCAGGCCAAAGAAATTAGGGGGAGCGGGCGTCAAGGATATCGAGCGTTTTGCACGGGCTTTGCGTCTTCGGTGGCTTTGGCATGTTTGGGACTCCCCGCCAAAACCCTGGGCTGGGGCCGCACCTACATTCACAACAGTAGATATCATGCTTTTTCGGGCGGCGACTGAACGAAACTTGGGTGATGGCTCTTTGACGCCCTTTTGGACCTCACCTTGGTTGCATGGCTCCACCCCGAGCGAAATGGCACCGCTTTGTTATAGGCTGGCAAAGAGAGAGCAGATTTCTTTACAGGAGGCACTCGTCGACGGCCATTGGATGGTTCTGTTAAGGAAAATCTCTACGTCCGAGCAGGTTCGAGAATTTGTCAGGCTTTGGTCAGGTGTGCAGCATATCCAATTGCTCCCAGGGGCAACTGATTCTGTTTGCTGGAAATTCAACGCCTCAGGTCTCTATACAGCCAAATCTGCATATTCTATGCAGTTCATTGGCTATTCACAGGTGCATGATTTTGCGCACATCTGGACCGCTAAAGTGCAAAGGAAATGTCGTTTTTTCTTTTGGGTTCTACTCCGCGAGAGGCTATATACCGCGGACCGTTTAACCGCAAGAGGATGGCCTTGCAATACCACTTGCGCGCTTTGTGGCGATGAGGAAGAAACCCATAGGCACCTATTTTGGGAATGCGCATTTGTTAGGCAAATCTGGCATGGAATGGCGTCTTCACTACGCTTCACAAAGGTGGATTCACCATTTGTTGTGTCCATGGGACATTGGTGGGACGGCCTGTTGGGAACCAAGGTGGTGAGGAGGATTGAAGATGGAATCATTGTTGCCGTATGCTGGAACATATGGAAGGAGCGAAACGCCAGGATTTTCCGCCACGAGGATTGTTGGCCGGACGATGTTTTGGTTAAGATTAGAGGCGATCTACTAGTATTCTAGCTCGCCTCCGGGCAAACTTGACCGGCATGGATGTGTGGGGTGCTTAGGCATCGTGTATTCGCAAACTGTTTCTGTACGGCTCTTCTTCCTTTGAATGAAATTTGGCAGCCATTTCTTCAAAAAAAAAACTTTTACGTTCTGACTAGCACCTAGAATCCTTTTCACGTACCCATGACCATTTCGTTTTTCCTTTCGTTGTGACATACCTCATCTAGCTATATCCACTTTACAATAACGCTAAGAATACATAATTACCAAACATTGGAATGTGTATTCTATACAAATGAAATCAACCAGGCAGTAAGTTGGAAAAGTATCATCCAATGTTTCATTGGATATTTTACAAGTTATGATATACAAAGCTAATTTTTCTTTAATACTTTTAAAATTGCAACTCATTTTTTATACTTGTTTTCTGCATAGCCCCATCTAATGTTGATCTAGCCATCAATATCTACACCTACCGCACTTCTTAATTCTCTAACACTATAATTTCACCTTTTTCCTTCTAATCCTAAAATCCATGGATAGTATACGTTATTTTTTCACCTTTTTCCTTCTAATACTAAAATCGATGGATAGTATACACTATTTTCTTCATGCATGTGCTCGGCCCGACCCTTCACAACTCCCAAACCACTTCCTACCTCATTATGATGTTTATGCATATATCGAATCGCCGTTCGTTTTGTGAATGTAACTGTGATATGCTCATTATCGTTTGAGTGTTTTTGTGGCGTGGATTTGATGTACTATATATGTGAATTGTGTGCGGATTTGTGTGTACCCGCGATATTGTGCGATATTTGAATGTGCAGGGGTTATTCTTGGTTTGCAGGTTGTAGCTGCTGCTGCACTTTTTTTTTGGATTTTTTGTTTTCAACAATTTTTTTTGCTGGAATAAAATCATTTTCGATGGCCATAGGTTGATGGTTGAGACAAAAGCTAAGGCCCACCTGGCAGGGGATTAACAAGTTTAGGCCAACTAGGAGAATTCTCGATAGCCAACATAGATCGTCAAGAATAACTAATGTGCGCCCAACCTGTTAGCTCCGAGCTAGCGGGAGCAAGGTCGACGGTTAGCGATCGTTGATAAAGCAGAGATGGGCCGGGCCAGATGCCTTGCACGGCTGTGACGTTGAGACTAGACATCTTTCTTGATTGAGCTGCCACGACTACCTAGTCTCAACAGCCGGCCATCGAGAAAGGCTTCTCTCGACAGTTCGGTCGTCTGTCTCGATGGTTTTGCCGTCAAGATTCTGTGCGATCTGTGTGGTGTCATCTCACTACATCTTCCTCCTCCATTATGTCATTACCCCCTTCATTGCTTCATCCAAGTGATGGTGTCATGCCCACATTTCATGATGTATCCTTTTCAACTCTGGTGCCCCTCTTCTATATGCCCTAGCCATTCGTTGACAAAAGGTGACACCTATAGTGCAACTCTCTAACACATCAATCGGGAATAAAAAAGTGCACATATATAGGAGAGAATATGATTGTTAGAAAAATCACTTGCCATTGACAAAAAATACCTACGTTGCCACTTGTGATATACACCAACACATTTGGATTGAGACACTTTATGGTACACTCAGCTTCAATATTTGAATTAGTAGCCATTGAAGCCCCCGTCAAAGATGGAGAAGTTTGTGATAGCACATCAATATTTGATTAATCTTGCAAGAATTTTTAGTTGATAGATGAATAAAAAATTTAAATAAAAAATATCCTAGCAGGTAATTTGAAACCTGGCAAGGCACAACATAGGTTTCATGCTTTGGCTTACCTCAACCTTTACATGGCCCTGTTTAAAAATATTCTCCCATTTATATCAATGTCTTATATTACATTTTGTGCCCCAAACATGTATTTTCACTTCACTTAGATCTCTGAAATTTTAAACCATTAAAATAATTTGGAATCCTCGTAGTTAAAAAAATGGATCATGTGTATCCTAACTAGGGATTATCAATGCTCACCACTAATGTGGTACACCATCTAAGCATGTATGTGCTATGATCTTTGTGATAAAGACCCTTCACATTTCAATCCAATGCATCCGCATCTTCTTGATAGAATAAACTAATTATTGAAATTTCCATCTCCCGCTGTTGCTATGAAAAGATAGGTCTTCTCCCATGGACCTACCCACATTGGATGTTATGCCATAACACAATACCCCTTCCCTTTAATCCATGCAAAGGTCCCTCACATGTACACCATCTATCCTATATAACCATAGTACGTAGCAATGCTAAAGCCATCACCTCCCCTTTATCCCATCGCATCTACAGCTGTAACCAATTCCATGCACTACATTCTTGTTTGTTTTATGTTCTCTACATGCTCCTGTTCGTCTACAGTCCAAACATCTTTAACCCCTTCTCCTTATCCTATCATACTAGCATCCTTAATTTCTTCCGGTTCTTCGTCATGTCCATGCACCTCATTATCTGCAAACCTGGTTTTAGATAGGGCAACATCATACCTGCCCTTTTTTTACCCATCATCAATATCTCGTTGAGCAATACATTTCCACCTATAAGGTCTTCTTCTCCATGGTACTGTGTTTTATGAAAAAATTACAATACCTATAAGAAGTGGGTGATTACTACAAATAGCATGACATATGCATGCTTAAATGGTATCTTAAGTAGTGAGCACAACGAATTCCCGTTAGGAACTAACATAACTCAAGTTGTTCTAGGATAAAACTATTCTTTCAAAGTTCAAGGGCCTAACTAGATCAATGAGATGAGTTCAAAAGCCCTTAATATAATTTTGTACTTAGCAGTTAGCACCAGGTTTAGCCTAGCTTACACCAACTATATATATACAAACAAAGTGGCCCAATCAAAATACATGACTTGTAATTTGTAGGTCCAACTTCATTTCCTAAGCCCACAGTGTGATAAGATATACAGAATCCAGTATTGGTAACATTTTATTACCTACCTAAGTGATTGGATGGCTTAGAAACACTAATCCTATAAAACCCTCTACTCTTTTATCTCCACCACCCTCTTGAAACCTTTTCAATCTTGACGTAAGACAATGTGTTCTTTCTCACTCTGGCGGCACATACATAGCAGCAACACACCTTTCTTCAATTTCCTCTTTCTCCAACATGCGCCGCCCATCCTAAAGATACTCTCCCTCGACTTCCACCCCTACATAAACGGCTTCCACCGTTGAGTCACCATCTTCTCATAAAGTTGCTCGTGCTCCCCTTAATTCGGTATCTCTCTTAAGATTTGTTCAATCCATAGATGCATTATAGATTTTCATCACCCAACCATAGATCTAACATCGGCTCATAGATCTAGGAGCAAATCAATTAGGCGAAAGAGATACCATGATTTTCACTTGAGTAAAGCAAGCGAATTTCTAGAGCATTTTTAGATAGAGATTCTTACCCAGGTTAGGTGTTTATTTTTTTTTGTTTTTGTTTGTTTTCAAAATGGGCTTTTGTTGTTCAGAGCCTACACAAGAGCAACTCCACTCTCCCACCCTCTCAATTCCCAAACATCTCCATACTCTGCACACAAAACCTCTCACCACTTCCATGATCTCACCATCTGTTCTTATGGTGGTTTGTTCATGACTCCTCCAGCTTGAGCTTGACGACGATGGAGGGCGTGCAAGAAGGCACGGGCACGGGCATCATGGAGAAGGAGGTGGAGCAGACGACGGAGCACGACAACGCGGCTCAGGCTACTCCGTCGGGGAAGAAGGTCAGGAAAGTGCGCATATTCTGGGAGGACAAAGACGCCACCGACTCCTCCGGCGAGGATACCGCCATCGCGCACGGCCGGTGCGTCCGGCAGTGCATGCACGTGATCCGGCGGAAGGAGGAGCCGGGCAACCCGAGCTCGAAGACGGTGATGAACACGAAGGCGGCCTGGGAGGGCCCCACGACGGAGTTTCGCGGCGTGCGGCGGCGGCCGTGGGGGAAGTTCGCGGCAGAGATCAGGGACCCGCGGCGGCAGAGCCGGAAGTGGCTCGGCACCTTCGACACGGCAGAGGAGGCCGCCAGGCGCTACGACGCCAAGGCCATCAAGCTGCGCGGCGCGGGCGCCATCACCAACTTCAGCAAGCCCTTAGCCGCCGCCGCCATTGCTTCCGGAGACGCGCCGCCGCCGCAGTCCAAGAACGGCAATCTCGGAGGTGCCGGCTACGACTCCGGCGAGGAGTCGTCCTCGTCCCTTATCGCGCCGTCCCCCATCTCTGTCCTCCAGGTCTTCCCGCCATCCGCAATTCCCTCCTCCGAGCCTGCTCCTGCCAAGAACCCACCACCACCACCATTGCAGCAACAGCCGGCGCCGGCGCCGCTGGCGAGCACGCAAGAAACTGCCGTGGCCAGGGGCTCCCTGAAGGTCGAGGATCTCCCCGGCGAACTCGACGGCCCATTCTCCGGCGACCTGTTCCCCACCGACGAATTCCCGGAGGTGCCGGCGTTGGGCTTTCTCCGGGACAACGCCCTCTCTGAGCTGCAGCTCGATGATCTCGGGGCCATCTTGTCGCCGGCGCCATGGCTGCAGGTGGAGGAGTTCCTGAACTGCAAGGACTCGAGCGATCCGGAGGCTTGACAATTGCGGCGAAAACTCTCCTTTCACCATTGCACCCAACCTAGTCTAAATCGGCCGAATTTGCTTGCATATTCTCTCCCTTTTCCTCCATTGTTTTCTCATTCTAATGTTCGTCGCCGCGAAAGAAACCGCCGTGAGGCACATTGGAATCGAACTGGGTTGGGACTTGTGAGATTTAGCATGCTAAATCTCTTCGTTGTAAGAGACTTGGTCGCGTTTGTTTCAGCGTTCCCGAGCGTTGCGTCGCGTTGCGTTTTGGTGTTTTGAACGCGCGGCGCGCGCACGCGGGCGGCGGAACGCAACGCGACGCAACGCTCAGCCGAAACAAACAACGCCTAAATGATTGTATTTTGTGCTTAGTCTCCGACACTCGGTACGATGGTACGGCTACGTACACTGCTGAGTGCTGATTGCTGAGCTGTTGACGCCATCTCCTGTACGTAATCTTTTGACTTGAGGAGGAGGAGGACAGGTAGACAGCGACCGGAAAGGTGCCACAGATGTCCTCGCCATGGCCGGCGCCGTCTGGAAGCTCCGCTGAATCCAGAGATTGCATCGACGAGTTGCGCTTAATTTGGCGGTGAGCATGACCTGCATCCTGCATGACTAGTGATGGCCGCGTAGGTTCCAACGCTCGTAATACTACAAATTTTAGGCCACTTGGATGGCCCATGGCCGGGATTTGAATTTTGAAAATTTTTAGTTTGCATTAGTAAAAGTGGGGCTTTGACGGACATCTAAACCTATTTAGGAGACATGTAAAGGTTATTCCTGTGTGATGAATATATTAACAACGAGGTTGACAATGAACATGGATTTTAAATGTTGAATTTGAATTATGTTTCAAATGTGCTTTTCGGTTGTAACACCCCAATCTAACAAGGCTCAAGTGATACAAACATAACGTACATAACACGATATCTTATAAAAAATTTCGACAGAATGTCCCCTGTAAATAGATCACTTTTACACAGAGGATTCACAAATTCGCAATAATAAGTCAACACTCCAATTAAAGTAAAACTAACTGAAGACCATCAAGCATAATTAAGATACCATCCAAGCATTAACTTTAGTCGACACCGAACAATAACAAACAAAGTTAACATATAACAAACGAATGGAAAATAAACTTTTCAAACTCTAATATTATGCGACAAAGTTTATTTGAATCACTAAGGATTTGAATGTGAATTTAAAGTGCGTGTGGTATCAGTTTATTACGCTCATCCCATGCATTCTTCAATTATCACCTATAAAAAATAGAAAGCAAGAATGATTATAAAACTCAGCAAATACATAAAACAAGGCAGATCATATCTTTATCTAAAATAACATAAGACATCAGATCATAACTTTTTCATAATTTGATATGCAATTATAAAATGCATATGCATATGCTCATGCTCATATCTCATATGTGTGTACCAGTACTACTGAGTGTACACCCGTCGATGTCACACTCTACACTCCATCCCGTGGAGGTTGACCACCGAAGCAAGTCTACCCCGCCATCCTATGGGGGTGCCTACCGAAGTAGGTCTTTCATGCCATCATCATGCTCATAGATGTAAATGCATGGTTAATCATTATGAATTACTTACCATTATACCACCTCATACCATTAATACATCATCAACACAAAAATGTAAGTAAGCATTCAAATCATACGGTCTACCCCAGAATGATCACCAACAATGTAATAAGCACTTGCCTCTTCTCCCAAACAATGCCAAGTGAGCTGCAGGTGGAACCGAGAGCCTGAGGCGGCGTTCCGTACAATAAAACTCCCCAAATCAATACCCGAGCAAGAGAGGACTATAGTTACCAACTAGTACCAACTCATGTCCATCTAGAACTAGCTAACCCCCCGTAGCAACGGTATCTAAAACTCGAAAATCATACAAATTACAATCTGGATAGAAGCTTAAAATGACCATAACGGCCAAACTGTAAGTCCAAAATTCGCGTTTTTGGGCTCTACGGAAAGATAATTTCAACATCTAAAACTTCCATGATATGGCCAAAGTCTAATTCCCAACAGATTCAAACCAATTTAAGGAATTAGCGTACTGCTGTAGCAATCGATCTATAAACCCTCACCTACAAGGATTCACTCCTATTAATCACGAAAATTAGCATATAATTAGGGGAAGATCATGAGAACATAATCATCTTTGTCACACTTAAACAAATCAACAAGATATGAGTTACAATTTCAAACCCTAACTCCTCTCTCTTATCTTCCTCTTCCCCTCCCTTCTCCTTTCTCTACCTCCTCTCCTCTACTCCGTCCCTTCCTTGCTTCTGGCCGAAGGCAGCAACGGCGGTGGCTTGAAGCGGCGGCGCTTGCTGGAAGGAGGTGGTAGTGGCGGCTAGGGGTGATGAAGTCAGTTGCAAGGCGACGTCCAGCAGTAGAGAGAGAAAGGAGTACAGGAGAATCACTCCCTCTATCAAGGTCTCTTAAGCACAAGAGTGGGTTGGGCCAGTAGATGGGCCAAGGGCCACTAAACATTACATTCTACCCCTCTTAAAAGAATTCGCCCTCGAATTTTAGCCTTCAATTTCAAGGGGTATCACTAAAAATAAAAAATTAATGATTAACTTCGGCACGAAAACGAGGCAAATAACTCTAGGTACTTCTCTTTCATAAGCGACTCCAACTCCTAAGTCGCCTCACGCTTGGTCTGGTTTGTCCATTGCACTCGAACATACTTCAAGGTCTTGTGCCTCAGTACTCGCTCGGATTCCTCCAAGATTCGCATAGGACGAGCCTCAACTGTGAGATCTTGTTTAATAGTCAAAGGTTTTAAGGATATATGATGCTCTTGGTCCTTTAGGTACTTTCTCTTCTCAGCATGGAAACATGAAACACGTTATATATATACGCTACGCAAGGACTTGGGAAGGTCCAAGTGATAAGCCTGTTTACTAATTCGCGCCACAATTGGAAACAATTCAATATACCTTGGATTCAACTTCCCCTTGGTTCCAAAACGTACAATGCCCTTGGTAGGAGAAACCCTCAAGAAAACCTGATCACCAACCTTAAACTCGAGGTCTCTCCTCCTCACATCGGCATAACTCTTCTATCTATTTTGAGCAGCTAACAAATTTTGTCGAACCTCTTCTACTCGATCAACTGTTTGCTGAACCCAATCAGGACCCAAAATTGCTTTCTCCCCAACTGCATCCCAGTAAAGAGGGGATCTGCACTCCCGCCTGTAAAGAACCTCAAATGGAGCCACTCGAATGCTACTATGGAAGTTATTGTTGTAGGCAAACTCGGCAAGTGTAAGATGATCCTCCCAACTTCTTTTCTAGGATAACGCACATGATCTAAGCATGTCCTCGAGTGTTTGTATGGTACGCTCAGATTGTCCATCTATCTACGGGTGAAATGCAGTGCTTAGACATAGCTGTGTGCCGCGAGAAGCTTGCAAAATTTCCTAGAACTTGGACACAAATTTATTATCTCTATCAGAAACATGTCTTGGACACCCCATGCAACCTCACCACTTTGCGAGCATAAATAGGGGCCAAATCACTCGTGGAGTTTGTTGATCGGATGAGAATAAAATGTGCAGACTTGCTGAAACTGTCTAGAACAACCCAAATAGCATCCTTTCCTCGTGGAGTGCAAGGAAGTCCCACCACGAAATCCATACTTATATCATCCCAAGGCCACAAAGGAACTTCTAAGGGTTGCAATAACCCTGTCGGATGTTTATGTTCTACCTTCACCTGCTAACAGACCCCACAAGACGCCACATATTGCGCGATGTCCACCTTCATCCTTTTCCACAAAAAGCTTTTCTTTAAATCTTGGTACATCTTGTTTTCACCAGGATGCACAGTATATGGTATATGATGTGCTTCTTTCAAAATATCATTCTTGACCTGAGCCTTTTGTGGCACACAAAGACTGCCCTTGGACCGTAATGCATCAGACGAATTAAGACTAAAGTTCCTTTTTTTTCCTCCGTCAAGTCACTTCCTAACCTGTTGGAGCAATCGATCATGTTGTTGTGCTTCTTTCACCCGCTCTGGAATGGCTGACTATAGAATTAACTGTGTTTCTTCCTTCACAGTCCCCACATAACAGAAAGAAATTCCCATGAGCTCAAAGTCAATAACAAGAGAACCCAAATTAGGAGGCATCGTTTTACGACTGAGGGCATATGCTACCACATTCGCCTTACCCGGATGTTGTGAGATCATAATCCACAATATTCAAATACAAATTCTTCTATGTTAAGAACTTAAGATGTACTTGAGACTCTTGTGATAAGTGAATATATCACAAGACTCTCCGTACAAATAATGCCTCCAGATATTTAAAGCAAAGACAACAGTGATCAACTCTAGATCTTGGGTGGGATAATTCTGCTCTTGCTTCTTCAACTGGCGTGATGCGTATGCTATCACCTTATCGCCCGACATAAGGACACAACCAAGCCCTACTCGAGATGCATCCGAATAAACTGTGAAACGCTTCCCTTGCTTAGGAAGAGCGAGAATAGGGGCAATCGCCAACCTTTCCTTTAAAGTGCAAAAGCTCTGCTCACATTCATCCGTCCATTGAAACCTCATACTTTTTTGGGTTAACTAGGACATTGGTTTGGCAATCATGGAAAAATCTTTGACAAAATGCCGGTAATATCCAGCTAAACCCAAAAAACTCCTCACCTCCTTCACGATAATCGGCCTCTCCCAATTCACCACTGTAGATACCTTACTAGGGTCAACCGATATACCTTCCGGATTAATGATATGGACTATAAATCTAGAACTCACACTTCTTCAATTTAGCATAGAACTGATTGTCCCTAAGTGTCCGAAGAACAAGTGTTAAATGCTGCTCATTTTCTTCATTGGACTTAGAGTAAATTAAGATGTCATCAATGAATACGACAACGAAATCATCAAGATACTCATGCAACATAGTGTTCATCGTTTCCATAAAAACAGCAGTGCATTTGTTAGTCCAAATGACATAACCTTGTATTCATAATGGCCATACCTTGTCGAGAAAGCCGTTTTCTCAATATCCTGCTCATGCACACAGATCTGATTATAACTAGATTGCAAATCAATATTTGAAAACACCTTGGCACCCCTTGACTGATCAAACAAATCCTCAATGCGTGGTAAAGGATACTTGTACTTGATGGTCACTTGGTTAAGCGCACAATAATCCACGCACATACGCCAAGTTTTGTCCTTCTTCACTGTAAAGAGAATGGGAGCTCCCCATGGCGACATCCCAAATTTTAAAACCAATTTGGCACATTAATAATTTACCTAAAGTGTGTACTTTAAAATTTTTAAATAATGACAACACCAGGGCATCATTATCATTTCATGTATAGCTTTTGAATGAATTTTACTTATTTACCAGGGAAAATAAAAACTCATTGGTTAAAAAATGTCATCGTCTACCTTATTTCATTAGCCAAAGCTAAATATCAAAGTTTATTAAGTGGAAAATATTTAGAATCCAGCTGAATTTCCCTCGGCGCACCTTCTTTCCTTCCCTCCTCTTTTTCGGAATTTTAATTTTTTTATATTTTTTTTTATTCGTTTATGCAAAATTACATGTCGGATTGAAAATTAGACAAAAATAGACGCCGGTCGCACTTTGAATTCGCGACTGGGCATCGGTCGCACTTTGGGCGCACGACATTTGCCCAGTCGCGAATTCAAAGTGCGACCGGCGTCTATTTTTGTCTAATTTTCAATCCGACATGTAATTTTGCATAAACGAATAAAAATAAATAAAAATAAAAATAAAAATTCCTCTTTTTCTCTCCCCCGCATGGGCCTCTGGCGCCCCGGTCCATGTTCTTCTGCCGCCCACTCGCCGCATGGGCCTCCTGCGCCGCGCGCTCGCTCCGCACACCTGCGCCTGCCCACCCCTCTCCCGCTGACACCGCCTCGTCGCATCACCATGGCCACTGTCGCATCCCCTCCTCTGTGCCACTGCTGCGGCCATCCTCACGCCGCTGTGCCCGCCGGTAGGGGCATTCAATGCCATCGAACTACCTGCCGCCGCCGCGTCTCTATTTAAGCCGCCGTTCCTCCCCATTCCTCCTCGCTGTTGTGCCTCCACCGTGCCTGGGAGCTCTTCTCTCCGCGTCGATCTCCGCATAGAGGCGTTGCCTCTCCGTCGGCTTTCCTCTCACCGCTCTCTCTCTCTCATCCTCCTTTCGTTGTAGAGCCCGGTGACCTGGAGCTCCGCCGCGCCGTGTGACCCCACCGTCGAGCTCGGAATCCTCGGCCCTGTTTCTGCGTCGCCGACACCGGAGCACCTCTTCCGCCGCCGCCCATCACCGTTGCGCCGTCGCCTTGGTGAGCATTCGTCACCGGTATGGCCGCCATCAGTTTCGCCATTTCCCCTCAACCTCTCCCGCGCTTGCTCCGAGCTGTGGGCCGTGACTTAGTCCTGGGCCGGCCGAGTCGAGAGGCTGTCCACCCTTTGTTTCTTGAAAAGTCCTTTAAACCCACTTGAGAATAAATTTTAAAATAAAAACCAAATAAGTTATAAGATTTTAGAAGAAAATTTCTAAAAAAAATACTTTAAATGTTTCTGGTCGTCGTAAATATATATTGTGGCATGTCAGTAATTTCTGCATGTAAATTAGGTAGATAATTTAAGGGTGCATCATTGCATGTGCACCTAAAATGTTTTACTACATTTTTTTAAAATAAAAATGCATCAAAAGTGTTTTGGTTGATGGGTGTTGTACTGCTGTGCATGTGTGTTGAGTGAGTAGGAGGTCAAGGTGCCGTGGATCCGATCGACGACGTTGGCTACGCCTACCCGGGTTCCGACCAAGGCAAGTCCCCCCTTCAATCATGTTGTGGAGCCATTTTCGTTCATTTAGAAACGATTTGATAGGCTTGAAAAGATACATGCTACTTCAAAATGTAAAATTCCGTATTGAGTAGTCCTAGTTATCATGCCGAATAGTTCAAGGTAAGAAATAATGTTAGGTCTAAAACCTAAGGCTAAAGTACCTTTGTTTATACATAAATATGCCATCGTGGTTGGATAAATGCTTAAAATTCTTTTACGCGAGATAATGTTGTCATTTGTGTGAAATGAGTTTGTGTTGAGAAAAGTTTGGAGAAAATGAGGTTTAAAATAGTGCATCAAGGGTGATGCTTAGTAGGAATAGGTTTTCCACCTTTCCCCAAAACATCTTCCAACTAGGGAGAGATTTTTGCCGGTTGGTGCGTGACGGCACCATTTTGAGAAAATGTGGGCTAAATTGTCGTCTTTCCATAGTTTAAGGATTGATCATCCTATGAACCTACGAACCGAGCCATTACAGTACGACCTCGAGTCCCGTTATGGGATGGGCCTAGTTGTTAGCTGAAAAACCTTGACGGAGACTCCCAACGGTCGCTGTTAGTGTTTGAACCTAACGGCTTTGTGGCAAAACACTTTTGGGTGCGTATCCTCTCAAGGGTAAAGAGTACCTACTCTGCAGAGTTGAAACTATCATGATATCCGTGCTCGCGGTTACGAGCGTGCGAAGGGACTGTTCATATGGTAGTTTCCTTTTCCAAAACCTTTTGGGAAAAGTATTTTAAGAGGAAGATTTGAGTCAAGAAAAATGGTTGAAAAATATTTTCGTTTGAGTTAGGTGCCATCGGCGTACGTCTCGGATTGGGTGTTGGCCTACTGTGGAGAGTCGCGCGGATTGGACCTAGCGTGTTTTGAGAAAAATGGCAATGAAAATGGTTTATCTCGATATGGCAAGAGGCCAAGTGGCGAGAGCAATTTGAGAAGAGCCCAAAGACTAGGTCAATAAAATGCTTTTTTGCAAAATAACCTAAGCTCTTCCCTTGTACTAAACCCCATTAGCATCATTCCCGACTTGCTGAGTATGTTTGTACTCACCCCGTTTCGTCCTCTCCCCCTTTAAAAAATTTCAACAGTTGGTCCGTCCGAGTTCGGCCCCCCGTCCGAGGATGTGGATCCCGACTACGAAGAGGAGTACTCTGAGGATGGCTATGAAGAGTAGGGTTGCGCGTTCCTATAGCCTCTTCGCCTGTGGAATAAATAAGCAGATGTTGTATTAGGCCCTGCTTACTGTTGTACTCTGAATTGCGGCCTATGAGCTGTTGGTTGTGTAACATACTGGACTAAGTTTCCCACTTTATGTAAAAATTTGAACGATGGTAATGTACCATTTCTGGTTAACTTTGTGTACTAGCCATGATCCTTGGGACTATTATGTATGTATGTACACAGGTGTAATCCGATATTCTAAATTGGGTGCCGACAGTTATACAATTGCTTCTTCAGCTCTTCTTGGAATGGGCAAGCAATGGGTTGAGTGCCGGGAACAAGATCAATTCGTAATTCCACCTTCCGCTTGGGAGGCATGCTCGGTAACTCCGCAGGAAACACATCGGGGTATTCACATACTATAGGGATCTCCTCAATACGCAACGAGCAACTTGGTTTCTCGACCATAGACATAAGCATTCCGGTTCTTAGTGTCCGCCGACCCGGAAATAATTAAATTAGCTAGCACAAACAAGAAATATGGTGGTGCATTGCCCTAAAATATCATCTCTTCCTCGAACGGAGCTTGAAAGGTTATCGTCTTCCAAAAACAACATATCCTAGCTCGGTGACGATATAACTAGTTCATACCAAGGATCACATCAAACGGCCCGAGTTGGATAACCATCAAATTGGTAGTGAAATTCTCCCCATCAACAGTGACTTCACATCCATAACAAACTATGTTGCAAGAAATAAGACCACCCGCAGAACTAACCACAACAGAATTAGAAATCCTCTGCATATCTAACCCGGTCTTTCTAGCAAAATCTAGTGATACGAAGGAAAAAGAAGCTCCAATATCAAAAAGAACAAATGCATCATGAGAATCCACAAGTAGGGTACCTGTCACCACATTAGGACGAGCAACTGTCTACGAAACTGGTCGAAAAGCAGGTGTGTTTGGTGAGCGTGATGTGGAAGAAAATTGCCTTCCCTGATGAGGTTTTGACGATGAAGGAGAGCATGTCCACCATTAGACTTCTTGAAGGTGGTGCGCTGGGATGATCCACCCCCATCATTGTGCCCCCTCTTATATCCAACACCACCTCTCCCTGAAGGACCAAGGTCAGTGGTAGCACCAGAACCTCCCTATGTGTTGGAGGGCACTGAAGCCTTTCTCTCCTTTGTGAGCAACAAGTCCACATCAATGGTCTTCACTCACTCAACCACTCTATTGAAGTCATCGATTGGTTTTCCCCCTATGCTCATACAATACTCGGGATTTAATCCATTGCGTAACCTGCGTGCCTTCTCATTATCATCTTTAGCCACCTGTCAACAAAGCGAACCACACCATTGAAGGTTGCCTCATATTCTTCTATGGACATCTTCCCTTGGACCAGGGTGGACAACTTATTATTCATCCTCTCTAAGAAAGACGGAGGGTAATACCTGGATTTGAATTGTTCAACAAAAAAGTCCTAAGTTATAGGACCCTGAGCCACGGTCCTAGCTAACTTAACAGACTTCCACCAGGTTTGCACTTGCCCCCTTCATTTGAAATTGCACAAAGCTGACCCTCATCAGTGACGGTACCACCCTTGTCTCTATGATGTCAAGCCAATCTGCAGCCTTGTCTAGGATACCCGTGCCATCAAATGTGTCGACACGAAGTGCCAACCAGGCTTGCGAGTTCAGCTCTGGTCTCGCTGGGTTGAAAACAGGGGCAATAGCCGGCGCCCTGGTTGGAAGCGTAGCATGCAATTGCTGACGGAGCTCCTGATTCTCCCTTTGAAGGTTTACTAAGGCTGCTGGTACCTCTGCCTGCCCTCCCTCAACTGGATGAGCATCACCTTGAGCAACTGACTCATCCTCAAGTAACGGCATCTCTTGACCATGTCCATGGCCACCGGCTGCATGCTGACTGTGAGCTCCCCTGAGGCAAGGCCTCTACAAGGTCTGGAGCTCCACCACGTCCATGACCATGACCATGACCATGGCCACGACCACGTCCACCACCATGACCACGACCACGTCCACCACCATGACCACCTCTAGCGCGTGGCATATCTATTCACCAAAAGAAACATTTCTCAAATCAGAGTAAAGAAATCAATAAGGTTGTCAAGATAAGGAAACAAAACATTAGAAACTAAATGAGCATGTCCTCGAGTGTTTGTATGGTACGCTCAGATTGTCCATCTGTCTACGAGTGAAATGTAGTGCTTAGACATAGCTGTGTGCCGAGGGAAGCTTGCAAACTTCCCCAGAACTTGGACACAAATTTATTATCTCTATCAGAAACATGTCTTGGACACCCCATGCAACCTCACCACTTTGCGAGCATAAATAGGGGCCAAATCACTCGTGGAGTTTGTTGATCGGATGAAAAAAAATTGTAAAGACTAGCTGAAATGGTCTAGAACAACCCAAATAGCATCCTTTCCTCGTGGAGTGCGAGAAAGTCCCACCACGAAATCCATACTTATATCATCCTAAGGCCACAAAGGAACTTCTAAGGGCTACAATAACCCTGTCGGATGTTTATATTCTACCTTCACCTGCTGACAGACCCCTTCACCCTTTTCCACCTTCACCCTTCACATATTGCGCGATGTCCTCCTTCACCCTTTTCCACCAAAAGCTTTTCTTCAAATCTTGGTACATCTTGTTTTCACTAGGATGCATAGAATATGGTATACGATGTGCTTGTTTCAAAAGATCATTCTTGACCTGAGCCTTTTGTGGTGCACAAAGACTGCCCTTGAACCGTAATGCACCAGACGAATCAGGACTAAAGTACCCTTTTTTCCTTTGTCAAGTCGCTTCCTAACCTGTTGGAGTAATCGATCATGTTGTTGTGGTTCTTTCACCCGCTCTGGAATGGCTGACTATAGAATTAACTATGTTTCTTCCTGTACAGCCCCCACATAACAGAAAGAAATTCCCATGTGCTCAAAGTCAACAACAAGAGAACCCAAATTAGGAGGAATCGTTTTACAACTGAGGGCATATGCTACCACATTCGTCTTACCCGGATGTTGTGAGATCATAATCCACAATTAATTCGAACCATCTTCGTTGCCTCACATTCTAATTCTTCTATGTAAAGATGTACTTGAGACTCTTGTGATAAGTGAATATATCACAAGACTCTCCGTACAAATAATGCCTCCAGATCTTTAAAGCAAAGACAACAGCGACCAACTCTAGATCATGGGTGGGATAATTCTGCTCATGCTTCTTCACCTTATCGCCCTACATAAGGACACAACCAAGCCTACTCGAGATGCATCCGAATAAACCGTGAAACGCTTCCCTTGTTCAGGAAGAGCGAGAATAGGGGCAGTCACCAACCTTTCCTTTCAAGTGCAAAAGCTCTGCTCACTTTCATCCGTCCATTGAAACCTCATCCCTTTTTGGGTTAATTGGGACATTGGTTTGGCAATCATGGAAAAATCTTTGACAAAACGCCGATAATATCCAACTAAACCCAAGAAACTCCTCACCTCCTTCACGATAATCGGCCTCTCCCAATTCACCACTGTAGATACCTTACTAGGGTCAATCGATATACCTTCCGGATTAATGATATGGCCTATAAATCTAGAACTCACACTTCTTCAATTTAGCATAGAACTGATTGTCCCTAAGTGTCTGAAGCACAAGCGTTAAATGTTGCTCATGCTCTTCATTTCACGTAGAGTAAATTAAGATGTCATCGATGAATATGACAATGAAATCATCAAGATACTCATGCAGCATAGTGTTCATCATTTCCATAAAAATAGCAAGTGCATTTCTTAGTCCAAATGACATAACCTTGTATTCATAATGGCCAACCTTGTCGAGAAAGTCGTTTTCTCAATATCCTGCTCACGCACACCGATCTGATTATAACTAAATTGCAAATTAATCTTTGAAAACACCTTGGCACCCCTTAACTGATCAAACAAATCCTCATGCGTGGCAAAGGATACTTGTTCTTGATGATCACTTGGTTAAGCGCACAACAACGCACATACGCCAAGTTTTGTCCTTCTTCACTGTAAAGAGAACATGAGCTCCCCATGGCGACACACTGCGCTAAATTAATCCCTTCGACAACAGGTTATTGTAACATCCCAAATTTTAAAATCAATTTGGCACATTAATAATTTTCCTAAAGTGTGTACTTTAAAATTTTTAAATATTGAAAACACCATGGCATCATTATCATTTCATGTATAGCTTTTGAATGAATTTTACTTATTTACCAGGGAAAATAAAAACTCATTGGTTAAAAAATGTCATCGTCTACCTTATTTCATTAGCCAAAGCTAAATATCAAAGTTTATTAAGTGGAAAATATTTAAAATCCAGCTGGATTTCCCTCGGTCCACCTTCTTTCCTTCCCTCCTCTTTTTCTCTCCCCCGCATGGGCCTCTGGCGCCCCGGTCCATTTTCTTCCGCCGCCCACTCCCTGCTGCCTCCTTGACCCGCACGCCTCCGCAAAGGCTCGCGTGTGTGCGATGTCTAGCCCGCTTGCTCCGCGTGCTCGCCCCGCACCCCTTCGCCTGCCCACCCCTCTCTCTCTCTGACACCGCCTCGTCACATCACCATCGCCGTTGTCGCATCCCCTCCTCTGTGCCACTGTAGCGGCCATCCTCACGCCGCTGTGCCCGCCGGTATGGGCATTCAATTCCATCGAACTACCTGTCGCCGCCGCGTCTCTATTTAAGCCGCTGTTCCTCCCCATTCCTCCTTGCTGTTGCACCTCCACCGTTCTTGGGAGCTTCTCCGGTGAGCTCTCTCCACGTCGCTCTCTGCATAGAGGCGCTGCCTCTCCGTCGGATTTCCTCTCACCGCTTTCTCTCTCATCCTCCTTTTGTTGCAGAGCCTGGTGACCCGAAGCTTCGCCGCGCTGTGGGACCCACTGTCGAGCTCGGAATCCTTGGCCCTGTTTCTGCATCGCCGACACCAGAGCACCTCTTCCGCCGCCACCCCTCGCCGTCGCGCCGTCGCCTCGGTGAGCATCCATCACCGGTATGACCGCCACCAGTTTCGCCGTTTCCCCTCAACCTCTCCCGCGCTTGCTCCGAGCTGTGGGTCGTGGCTTAGTCCTGGGCCAGCCGAGCCGAGTGGCTGTCGACCCCCTTTTTTCTCCTAAAGTCCCTTAAACCCACTTGAGAATAAATTTTAAAATAAAAACCAAATAAGTTATAAGATTTCAGAAGAAAATTTTTGAAAAATACTTTAAATGTTTCTGGACCTCGTAAATATATATTGTGGCATCTCAGCAATTTCTGCATGTAAATTTGGTAGATAATTTAAGGGTGCATCATTGCATGTGCACCTAAAATGTTTTACTATATTTTTTACAAATAAAAATGCATCAAAAGTGTTTTGGTTGATGGGTGTTGTACTGCTCTGCATGTGTGTTGCGCGAGTAGAAGGTCAAGGTGCCGTGAATCTGATCGACAACGTCGGTTACGCCTACCCGGGATCCAACCAAGCCAAGTCCCCCCTTCAATCATGTTGTGGAGCCATTTTCGTTCATTAAGAAACGATTTGATAGACTTGAAAAGATGCATGCTACTTCAAAATGTAAAATGCCGTATTGAGTAGACCTAGTTATCATGCCGAATAGTTCAAGGTAAGAAATAATGTTAGGTCTAAAACCTAAGGTTAAAGTACCTTTGTTTATACATAAATATGCCATTGTGGTTGGATAAATGCTTAAAATTCTTTTACGCGAGATAATATTATCATTTGTGTGAAATGAGTTTATGTTGAGAAAAGTTTGGAGAAAATGAGGTTTAAAATAGTGCATCAAGGGTGATGCTTAGTAGGAATAGGTTTTCCACCTTTCCCCAAAACATCTTCCAACTAGGGAGAGATTTTTGCCGGTTGGTGCATGACGGCACCATTTTGAGAAAATGTGGGCTAAATTGTTGTCTTCCCCTTGTTTAAGGACTGATCGTCCAATGAACCTACGAACCGAGCTATTACAGTACGACCTCGAGTCTCATTATGGGATCGGCCTAGTTGTTAGCCGAAAAACCCTGACGGAGACTCCCGGCGGTCGCCGTTAGTGTTTGAACCTAACGGCTTTGTGGCAAAACACTTCTAGGTGCGTAGCCTCTCAAGGATAAAGCGTACCCACTCTGCAGAGTTGAAACTATCATGATAGCCATGCTCGCGGTTACGAGCGTGTGAAGGGACTGTTCATATGGTAGTTTCCTTTTCCAAACCCTTTTGGGAAAAGTATTTTAAGAGGAAGATTTGAGTCAAGAAAAATGGTTGAGAAATATTTTTGTTTGAGTTAGGTGCCACCGGCGTTCGTCCCGGATTGGGTGTTGGCCTACCGTGGAGAGTCGCGCAGATTGGACCTAGCGTGTTTTGAGAACAATGGCGATGAAAATGGTTTATCTCGATATGGCAAGAGGCCAAGTAGCGAGAGCAATTTGAGAAGAGCCCAAAGAAAATATTGTGGTTCAAAGTTTCCAACAGCTTTGCCAAAACTATGTCAATAAAATGCTTTTCTGCAAAATAACCTAAGCTCTTCCCTTGTACTAAACCCCATTCGCATCATTCCCGACTTGCTGAGCACGTTTGTACTCACCCCGTTTCCTCCTCTCCTCCTTTAAAAAATTTCAACAGCTGGTCCGTCCGAGTTCGACCCCCCGTCCAAGGATGTGGATCCCTACTACGAAGAGGAGTACTCCGAGGATGGCTATGAAGAGTAGGGTTGCGCGTTCCTATAGCCTCTTCGCCTGTGGAATAAATAAGCAGATGTTGTATTAGGCCCTGCTTACTGTTGTACTCTGAATTGCGGCCTGTGAGCCGTTGGTTGTGTAATATACTTGACTAAGTTTCCCCCTTTATGTAATAATCTGAACGATGCTAATGTACCATTTCTGGTTAACTTTGTGTACTAGCCATGATCCTTGGGACTAGTATGTATTTACACAGGTGGAATCCGACATTCTAAATTGGGTGCCGAGAGTTATCCAATTGCTTCTTCAACTCTTCTTGGAATGGACGAGCTAACCGATAGGGGGACAAAGAATGGGTCGAGTGCTGGGAACAAGATCAATTCGAAATTCCACCTTCCGCTTGGGAGGCATGCTCGGTAACTTCGTAGGAAACACATCGGGGTATTCACATACTATAAGGATCTCCTCAATATGTAACGAGGAACTTGGTTTCTGGACCATAGACATAATCATTCCGGTTCTTAGTGACCACCAACCCGGAAATAATTAAATTAGCTTGCACAAACAAGAAATATAGTGGCGCATTGCCCTGAAATATCATCTCTTCCTCGAACGGAGTTTGCAAGGTTTTCGTCTTCCAAAAACAACATATCCTAGCTCGGTGATGATATAACCAGTCCATACCATGGATCACATCAAACGGCCCGAGTTGGATAACCATCAAATTGGTAGTGAAATTCTCCCCATCAATAGAGACTTCACATCCAGAACAAACTATATCGCAAGAAATAAGACCACCAGCAGAACTAACCACAACAGAATTAGAAATCCTCTGCATATCTAACCCGGTCTTTCTAGCCAAATCTAGTGATACGAAGGAAAAAGAAGCTCCAGTATCAAAAAGAACAAATGCATCATGAGAATCTACAAGTAGGGCACCTGTCACCACATGAGGTTGAGCAACTATCTAAGAAACTGGGCGAAAAGCAGGTGTGTTTGGTAACCGTGATGTGGAAGAAAATTGCCTTCCCTGATGAGGTTTTGACGATGAAGGAGAGCATGTCCACCATTAGACTTCTTGAAGGTGGTGCGCTGGGATGATCCACCCCCATCATTGTGCCCCCTCTTATATCCAACACCACCTCTCCCTGAAGGACCAAGGTCAGTGGTAGCACCAGAACCTCCCTGTGTGTTGGAGGGCACTGAAGCCTTTCTCTCCTTTGTGAGCAACAAGTCCACATCAGTGGCCTTCACTCGCTCAACCACTCTATTGAAGTCATCGATTGATACTCCCCCTATGCTCATACAATACTCGGGATTTAATCCATTGCGTAACCTGCGTGCCTTCTCATTATCATCTTTAGCCACCTGTCAACAAAGCAAACCACACCATTGAAGGTTGCCTCATATTCTTCTATGGACATCTTCCCTTGGACCAGGGTGGACAACTTATTATTCATCCTCTCTAAGAAAGACGGAGGGTAATACCTGGATTTGAATTGTTCAACAAAAAAGTCCTAAGTTATAGGACCCTGAGCCACGGTCCTAGCTAACTTAACAGACTTCCACCAGGTTTGCACTTGCCCCCTTCATTTGAAATTGCACAAAGCTGACCCTCATCAGTGACGGTACCACCCTTGTCTCTATGATGTCAAGCCAATCTGCAGCCTTGTCTAGGATACCCGTGCCATCAAATGTGTCGACACGAAGTGCCAACCAGGCTTGCGAGTTCAGCTCTGGTCTCGCTGGGTTGAAAACAGGGGCAATAGCCGGCGCCCTGGTTGGAAGCGTAGCATGCAATTGCTGACGGAGCTCCTGATTCTCCCTTTGAAGGTTTACTAAGGCTGCTGGTACCTCTGCCTGCCCTCCCTCAACTGGATGAGCATCACCTTGAGCAACTGACTCATCCTCAAGTAACGGCATCTCTTGACCATGTCCATGGCCACCGGCTGCATGCTGACTGTGAGCTCCCCTGAGGCAAGGCCTCTACAAGGTCTGGAGCTCCACCACGTCCATGACCATGACCATGACCATGGCCACGACCACGTCCACCACCATGACCACGACCACGTCCACCACCATGACCACCTCTAGCGCGTGGCATATCTATTCACCAAAAGAAACATTTCTCAAATCAGAGTAAAGAAATCAATAAGGTTGTCAAGATAAGGAAACAAAACATTAGAAACTAAATGTAATGCATAACCCCTACCGATCCTATGGTGCACCAGTCTGTCAGGTTTTGATTAATTAATATAACACTAAATCAGAGTTTTAACTTATACATAAATTCATCGGTTTACCCATAACGGACCTAAAGCGCGCTCTAATACCAACTGTAACACCCCAACCTAACAAGGCTCAAGTGCTACGAACACAGCGTACATAACACAATATCTCATAGAAAATTTCGAAAGCATGCCCCCTGTAAACTGATCACTTTTACACAGGGAATTCACAAATTCGCAATAATAAGCCATCACTCCAATTAAGTAAAACTACCTGAAGACCATTAAGCATAACTAAGGTACCATCCAAGCATTAACTTTAGTCGACACCGAACAATAACGAACCAAGTTAACATGTAACAAACGAATAGAAAAGAATGTTTTCAAACTCCAATATTATGCGACTAAGTTTTTTTAACAGGAATTCCTAGCAACGGGATCCCGTCCCGGACAGGATCCCCCCCCCTAGCGACACGTGTCCACCACCCCACGCCCAGCAGCTCCCCTTCGCCCGCGCACGCTCGCTGTGCAGAGAAGGAGGAGGAGGAAGGAGGAGGAGGAAGGAGGAGGAGGCCTACCTTGACGCTGTCGCCGCCCTCGCCCTCGCCGTCGCTACCGTCGAGCTCGCCGCCGCCGGGTTAGGGAATATGTGGGTTCCTCCGGGTGTAGAGGGAGGTCGGGGAGGCGGCGGATCGGCGGTGGGTGGGGCTCGTCGGGGGCGGCGACGGAGGCGGCAGTGGCGCCGCCGGAGCCGGGAGAGAGGGCGAAGGCGGGTGGGCCGGCAGTGGAGGGGGGACCGTCGCTCACCCCCTCGGGTTAGGGTGGGCAGCAACGGCGCGGAGGCGGGAGGCTGGGGCCGCGCCGCCGGCCGGGGCGGAGGAAGGAGGCGGCGGGGGTGTGCGGAGCAAGAGGCGAGGGCGCGCCGGGGCGGAGGAAGGAGGCGGCGGAGCGAGGGGGAGGCGGGGCGGAGGAAGGAGGCGGCGGAGCGAGGGGGAGGCGGGCGGGGGAGCTATCCCGTCGAGGGGCGGGTGGGACAGGATCCCGTCCCCCAGTCGCCCCCTTTCACTAAGGAATTAAATGTGGAATTTAAAGTGCGTGTGGCATCAGTGTACTACGCCCATCCCATGCATGCGTCAATTGTCACCTAAAAAACATAGAAAGCAAGAGTGAGTATAAAACTCAACAAATACATAAAACAAGGCAGCTCATACCTTTATCTAATATAACATAAGACATCATATCACAACTTCTTCATAATTTGATATGCAATCATGCAATGCATATGCTTATGCTCATATCTCATATGCGTGTATCGGTACCATTGGGTGTACACCCGTCGATGTCACACTCTACACTTCATCTCGTGGAGGTTGACTGCCTAAACAAGTCTACCCCGCCATCCCGTGGGGGGTGACTAGCGAAGTATGTCTTTTATGCCATCATCATGCTCATATATACAAATGCATGGTTAATCATTATAAATTACTTACCATCATATCACCTCATACCATTAATACATCATCAACACAAAAATGTAAGTAAGCATTCAAAACATATGGTGTATCATAGAAGGATCACCAACAATGTAATATGCTCTTGCCTCTTCTCCGAAACGATGCTGAGTGAGCTGCAAGTGGAACCGACCCCGAGGTGGTGTTCCCTACAATAGAACTCCCCAGATCAACACCCGTGCAAGCAAGGACGATAATTACCAACTAGCACCAACTCATGGCCATCTAGAACTAGCTAATCCCCCTTAGCAATGGTCTCTAAAACTCGAAATTCATACATATTACAAACTGGACAGCAGCTTAAAATGACCAAAACAACCAAACCATAAGTCTGAAATTTACGTTCTTGGGCTCTACGGAAAGATAATTTTGACATCTATAACTTCCGTAATATGGACAAAAGTCTAATTCCCAACAGATTTAAACCAATTTAAGGAATAAATGTATTGTTGTAGCAATCGATCTATTAAACCCTCACCTTCAAGGATTCACTCCTGTTAATCATGAAAATTAGCATATAACAATCATATATTAAACCCTCACCTTCAAGGATTCAGTCCTATTAATCACGAAAATTAGCATCTAATTAGGGGAAGATCATGAGAATGTAATCATCTTTGTCACACTTAAACAAATTAATAAGAATTGAGTCACAATCTCAAACCCTTACTCCTCTATCTTACCTACCTCTTCCCCTCCCTTCTTCCTCTCCTCTACTCCTTCCTTCCTTGTTCCTCGCCGAAGTCAGCGACGGCGGTGGCTTGAGGCGGTGACGCTAGATGGAAGGAGGCGGTAGTGGTGGCTAGGGGTGACGACGTTGGCTGGAAGACGGCGTCCAGCAAGAGAGATAGAGAGAGAGGAGTACAGGATAATCACTCCCTCGCTCTAGGTCTCTTAAGCCCAAGAGTGCATGGGCTGGGCTAGCAGATGGGCCAAGGGCCACGAAGCATTATGTGTTTGATCAGAAGACGTTCATCGAACCGGGTCCGGTGGCTGATGTACTAGGTCCGATGAGGTCACCAAGTACCGGGTTAGATGGTGTGGTTTTGACCGTCTTGTTCAGAGAGAGTACGGTGAAGCTGTTTAGCTCGGTTGAGTGGTTTTGCATGGTTTTTGATGTAGTCGTTTTGAAATTTATGTATGAGCCTTATATATGGATGATTATAGACTAATGATGCCGATGATGAGGTAAATTGTGTTGGATGGACTAAACTTCGTTATACAGGTCTAGGTGGACCTTGGCCGGCAACATGTTGGGACCCGAATTGGTGGTTCTGAGGTCTAGAACGACAAAGAGGACGCACGGGACGATCAGACTTGAACTTGAGATCACGAAGATGGTGATGATGACGTGGATGATGGGCATAGCCGGCGTGAGGATCCGAGGCTAGGTAGAGGGTTGAGGGCTTCGGAAACTTAGCGGCTAAGTTGTACCAGCTGCGTCCGATGTGTGGGCCCGAGAGAGGCTTGTATCAGGAATATGTGGGGCCTATTTGGAGAATATGTGATACATATTCTTGTGTTGGTGGGCTGTAATAGAGTGATCAAATCTCAGTTATCCATGAGGGATCCAAAGGTGGCTTTAATATATAGTGATAAATTGGAAGAACCTTTGGGTGCTAACGGCTATATAAGGAGAGGAGAGGAAATCTTCCAACCTGCCGAAGATGACACTTGTTCCAAGAGAGGGGCTGAGGTTTGGGTGTGTTTGAAGTGCACTTGTGAAGTGCTTTGTCCACCTTGATGTGGCTTGTATTACCCCCAAACCGATGCAATAGAAATCAACCATGTTCATTCAAGTTCTTCCCTAGTTCTTGGTGTTAGTTCTTCCCTAGTTCTTGGTGTTTGATCTTGTCCCTTTGGTGTTCTTGATTGCAACTTGTTTATTTGCATTCTCTTCTTGTTCTTACTATTGACTCATGATGCTTTCAGTTTATAAACCTTTCTTGCAACCTTGGATAAGTTAAAGATCAAGTTTTCCAACTAGTTGCAAATCTGTTAAGAAACTTTTCTCCACGCAGTAGGCAGTGTGAATTTTAGAAAAAAAAAACTAAAAAAGTCATATTTGATGTTTAAAGAGCCAAAAGTTTTCTGACTTCTATATCCATTCATGGAACAATTTTGAAATCTATTGAGCAAAAAATTTGGGAGTTATGAAGGAAAAACTGAGATCATATTTTCTGAAATAAATTTCTGAATAGCCGGTAGTGTAAGAATTTTTTTGATTTTTACAAAAGAATTTGGATCTAAAATTTGAATGAAGTCTTCATGACTCATTCACATATAAGAAGAAATAATTCTTATAATTGTGGAGTGCACTAAAGCCACAGGTCATTCCCGTAAATAGAGACAAATATGGTTTGGTTCTCTTTTCCTTTTGCTAAAGTAACTTTAGTTGTTTGACTTTTCTTTTTTGTCTTTTTATAGTAGCTTTAATTGTTTGCCTCAATCGCTTTTTATTAACCCGATTTAATTTTTTTTTTGTTGGACACTGAGCAACTTATGCACACATTTTTTTTAGAACAGAAATGGATTCGAGACTCTCTTTCATCACCCCTCCTTACGTGGTTCGACGGTATTCATCTGTAACATATTGCACATGGATTGATGTCAACCCTCAAATTTTACTTACCTTGAGAGTCGGAATCCCATGCAGTAGTCCCTGGATTGGTATACTAGTGCGAAATATCACATAGCCGATACAAGCATACATCGATTAAAGCTAATCCCTTAATATTACATGCCCAAGTTACGCTCTTAGGCGATTTCAGTAAGGCAATGAACATTAGCCTTTAGAACAAAATATAGCTCAGAGTATTGCAGCTATCCCAAAATATTTACCCAAAAGAATGTCCTAACGGCTAAGTGACTTGCAAGCAACTGAAGCATCCCCTAAGACTCGTCAGGCCCACCGAAGTCCTATCCATCATCTTCATGTCACTCGTAAAGATCCACCTCGTCTAAAAGAATATAATTAGGTGTGGTTAGCGTCATCCAAACTCTGGCTAGTTAACACTTCTCTTAATGCACTTAGTAAATAGATAGCCTTGATTTGGGGAAGGGTTATTTTATTTGCATACAGCCAGATTTTAAAACGAGTTGAAATTACTCTAACTAGCATCAGGTATTAATAGTCAAATAAGTCACAAAGAGTTTAGCACCATAACAAACACTTCCCAGCCCCATCCAACCGACTGACCTCAACAACCAACCCTAGATCGACATATCCCCAAACACGATACATACTTGACTTTGAACTTCAACACACCACCTTCTCGTTGCCCCCAACATTTTCCTAAGTCTGCCATCTTTCCAGGATTTGGCAATCCTGTTGTAGACCACACTTGCCATAGACTGCCCACCTTGGCCTAGGAAGTTGCCTGCCCACACTAGCCTAGCGTCATCCTGGGAAAGTGTGGCCTCCATCACATCCAGCGACGACCGATGCCGGTCCCTATTGAGAGTGGTCACAGAGGGCCTCTGCAGAGCGCTCGCAACTAGTGAACCAAACCCGCACTCCGCGCGATGGCCACGCATTGTGTCGGAACCATCCTCCAGATGGTAGCTATCACCCCGCTACGCGTGTTCTTCCACGCTCCTCCTAGGTAAGCCCTACCTAAACCCAGCACAAGGCACCTCGTGCCTTAATCATCCATCAAGATGTCATCTACGGGGCAACCTTCCAACCATCTAGCCTCCACCTCAATAACCTTTAACATTACCACACACGATCTGTCCCTATCGACCAACCAAACTAGCCAGACACACCACATAGCCATACCGACAACCACATCCAGCCCATCATGCATCTACTAGCCCTAAATGTCACATGTCATAACCATTTTAATGAAAATATGAATGACCAGTGAATATCGGTTCACCGTTCCGTGGCTAATTGTCAGAAGATTTGTTTAATCCTAAGCGAGTCTTAGTAGGTTTTACCGAATAGGTAGGGTTAAAGTTGTTACCAAACTATTCTTAGGCTAACAAGGATTATGACAATCAAGGCAATCACAAAGGCCAAAATAATACAAGGACATGCATGTATAAATATTAACATGATTAACAATTGGGTAGGTTAATAAGCATGCATTTTAATATTAAACAATTTAAACAATCCCCGACCTCCTCCGACCCCTCCATGCCCGGCGCCGGCTGCCCCTGCCTCCACTGCTCCGATCTGTACCGCCTCGGCTTCCTCAACGACGGCGCCGTTGCATCCTCCTCCAGATCGACGCCGCCTCGTCCCGTCCGCGCCGCCCACGGCCGGCGCCGCCCTCGGCCTCCACTGCCGACGTGCCTCGTCGAAAAGCGAAAGTAAGGAAAAGTAATCGGGCTGGAACCTACAAAACATGGATTACTATCATCCGTACAGCACATTGATCTCGATTACTAGAAATTACGTTCAAATCAGAATCATGTTCAAATTGATATTTATAAAATATTTCAGATTCATATGGCAACCAAGATCTTGTTTTGTTTGAAAAAATACCAGCAATACGATGTTGGAAACGATTTAATCATCGGATCTACGAATCAAAAATTAAATCGAAAAAACGAGGTAGAATACGTTTGAAAATGAGTAGTTAATGCTCCCACAATTCTAGGCACCACATGCAGACCTATTTACTGTCCAGTGCCAAATTCAGGTCGTTTCAATTACTATGAGTTACTGTCGAATCTGGACGCGCGCTCGCCTGGTTTTTGGTTGGTGTGCTCGCTGGAGAGTGTGGCTGCATGTAGATTAAACCTAATCTACACCCGGGGTAGATATATATATATATATCGTATAACTTCGTATAATGTATGCTATACGAAGTTATTAAACTTTTTACTCTGAACTACGGGGTGCAAATGGGCCACCCTTAGGGTACCATTGACCCACTCTAGTTGATTTGTTTGTATAAGAAATTCAAGAGATGAACTAGAAATTGAGTTTTAGTGCATGTCTAATTAACTAGAGTGGCCAACTCTTTGACTCACTCTAGTTCATTTATCTATATAAGAAATTCAAAAGGTGTATTGCAAATTGAGTTTTTAGTGCATTTTAATGAGTTAGAGTGACCCCACCCTTTTGCCGAACTAGCCGTTAGAGCATCCCAACACCCATTTATCCGCCCCCTAAAACACTATTCATAGCGACGGTTGGGGGATGCTCTCATGTGGATCTACCCATAAAATACCAAGGCCCTGTTTGGGAGTTTTGAAAAAACTTTGTAAACATTTTCTCTTGTGTTTTCTTGCGCAAAAGAAAACCCTTCTAAACTTTTTCCCTTCCGATACTATTGGGGTAAAAAAACGATTCAGATGTGTAATTGAGTAATGAAAGGCATAACGTTTTACATGCTCAAATTGGTCCATTCCAAGTTAGCCCAACAGGCCCACGTAAGAACCCTAGCTCAAGCAAAGAGCCAAATAGTACTTACTTGCAGACGCATCCTCCTGATGAAAGTCACGGATTCATACATTCATAGCCACTTTCAAGTAGGGTTGGCAGAAAAACCCATCGGCATGGGTACCCGACCCGATGTCCATGGGTTTTCAGGTTCGGGTACCTGATAATTTCGGATTCGGGTTTGGGTTCCGTTTTGTACCCATAGATATCCATGGGTTACCCGAATTTTCCCACTGACAGGTGGGTCCATGTATCTGGATATATATACAGAGCTGAAAAGAAACCCTAACCAAGTAACCATCTGACCCAACCCCACAGCTGCCGTCGACGGCAGCGTATGGCGCTGCCTCGACGTACACGACCATATGTAGATTTTGCTTCCGTCAGCTACTTCATTGTCCTTCACCCCATTGTCCACACAGAGCCCAACATCTATCATTTCAGAAATGGCCTCAGTTTAGGAGAAATTTTTTTTTCGGCTGTATCAGTTCAATTGTAACATCCCACCTTGGTGGCGACAATTTCAAAAATTTGATTGAAATTCAAAATTCGTTTGAATTTACTGCCAAGTGGGCCATCTCTCTCCCTCTCTCTTGTCTCTTCCATGTGGCCCAGCCTTGCCTTGCTCTGCTATGCTCCGCCGCGCGCCGCTTGGCCCTACCCCGCCTCTGGCGCCATCACCCCGTGCCGCGCACGTCGCGTCACACCGCACCGTGCCACTGGTCGTCGCGCCGAGCGCCTCTTCGGCCTTGCCCGCGCCGCTCGCGTCCGGTCGCCATGCCCCTTTGATCCCCGCGGTGCCGAGTGGGCCACCGGACCAGCACCCTCGCCTTGCGCCTATAAAACCGATGGTCACCCCACCGGCACCGTTTCCCTTTTTCCTAATTTCTCCCGCGCCGGCGCCGAAGGCATTCGTGTCAAATTTGTGAGCCATAAACCAATTCCTTCTGCACAGAACTACTGGAGCACCTCTCTAACCTTTTCCCCCGCCTAATTTCAGTGTAGCGCCCCGAAGGTGCCGTGCCGGCATCGCCGCCGGAGGTCCTCCCAATACAAGAAATATGGCCTTCTGTGACGTATTTTTTGTGACATTTGAGTAATATGTCATTGATGTATGACGATTTCCAAAGAAAGTGTCATAAGAAACCAAGGGAGGGTGTAACCCTACTTTTTTGTGACGAATAAAAGAAACGTCACAAATAATGTCACTAACAGCCAGCAAAAAACGTCACAAACCAATACATCAAAGTACTGTAACATTTGGTGGGCAATGAAAAAATTGGGGCACGGGTTCTTTCAGACTTCCGCCGACTAAAAATCCCCAAATTCAGAAAATTTTTACTGTTTGCCAATAAAAATCACTCAAACGAAAAAATGCCCAAGGTTTACGCCCAACTGCAAAAATGCCCCTGGGCGATTTCGGCCAGGGCGGCATCAGGGGGCATGGCGCTCCGGCGGACAGCGCCAACGCTGAAGGCGCCCCTGCGCACAGCGCCAAGGGCTCGGCGCTTCCACCCAGGGCGCCAAGGAGCAGGACGCTCCCACCCAAGGCGCCTAGGGGCAGGGCGCTCCCACCCAGGACGCCTAGGGGCAGGTGGTGCCGGGTGGCATGGCGCGCCGGCGAGCCATGGCGCCGCCGCCATCTCCTCCCTGCGGCCAGCGACGCAGGCGGCGCGGTCGTCGGAGATGGGCGGTGAGCGGTGAGTGGCGGCGCCCGCGCCGGAGGAGGCGCGCGCGTGGCGCGGCGGTCGGAGAAGAAGCTGCGCGGTGGCCGTGCCCGCGCCGGAGGCGAGGCGGTAGAGGTGGCCGAGGCGGTGGACGAGGCCAGCGGCACGGTCGAGGCGCGAGGCGGCGGAGAAGGCACGCCGGCCGGCGCCAGCGTGGATGCCACGCGGTGCAGGCGGCGTCGTCATCGTCGAAGCCGGCGGCGTGGGGGAACGGCGACGACGTGCGGCTCGCTGGCCACACAGAGGAGATGGCGGCGGCGCCATGGCTCGCCGGCGCGCCATGCCACCCGGCACCACCTGCCCCTAGGCGTCCTGGGTGGGAGCGCCCTGCCCCTAGGCGCCTTGGGTGGGAGCGTCCTGCTCCTTGGCGCCCTGGGTGGAAGCGCCGAGCCCTTGGCGCTGTGCGCAGGGGCGCCTTCAGCGTTGGCGCTGTCCGCCGGAGCGCCATGCCCCCTGATGCCGCCCTGGCCGAAATCGCCCAGGGGCATTTTTGCAGTTGGGCGTAAACCTTGGGCATTTTTTCGTTTGAGTGATTTTTATTGGCAAACAGTAAAAATTTTCTGAATTTGGGGATTTTTAGTCGGCGGAAGTCTGAAAGAACCCGTGCCCCAATTTTTTCATTGCCCACCAAATGTTACAGTACTTTGATGTATTGGTTTGTGACGTTTTTTGCTGGCTGTTAGTGACATTATTTGTGACGTTTCTTTTATTCGTCACAAAAAAGTAGGGTTACACCCTCCCTTGGTTTCTTATGACACTTTCTTTGGAAATCGTCATACATCAATGACATATTACTCAAATGTCACAAAAAATACGTCACAGAAGGCCATATTTCTTGTATTGGGAGGACCTCCGGCGGCGATGCCGGCACGGCACCTTCGGGGCGCTACACTGAAATTAGGCGGGGGAAAAGGTTAGAGAGGTGCTCCAGTAGTTCTGTGCAGAAGGAATTGGTTTATGGCTCACAAATTTGACACGAATGCCTTCGGCGCCGGCGCGGGAGAAATTAGGAAAAAGGGAAACGGTGCCGGTGGGGTGACCATCGGTTTTATAGGCGCAAGGCGAGGGTGCTGGTCCGGTGGCCCACTCGGCACCGCGGGGATCAAAGGGGCATGGCGACCGGACGCGAGCGGCGCGGGCAAGGCCGAAGAGGCGCTCGGCGCGACGACCAGTGGCACGGTGCGGTGTGACGCGACGTGCGCGGCACGGGGTGATGGCGCCAGAGGCGGGGTAGGGCCAAGCGGCGCGCGGCGGAGCATAGCAGAGCAAGGCAAGGCTGGGCCACATGGAAGAGACAAGAGAGAGGGAGAGAGATGGCCCACTTGGCAGTAAATTCAAACGAATTTTGAATTTCAATCAAATTTTTGAAATTGTCGCCACCAAGGTGGGATGTTACAATTGAACTGATACAGCCGAAAAAAAAATTTCTCCTAAACTGAGGCCATTTCTGAAATGATAGATGTTGGGCTCTGTGTGGACAATGGGGTGAAGGACAATGAAGTAGCTGACGGAAGCAAAATCTACATATGGTCGTGTACGTCGAGGCAGCGCCATACGCTGCCGTCGACGGCAGCTGTGGGGTTGGGTCAGATGGTTACTTGGTTAGGGTTTCTTTTCAGCTCTGTATATATATCCAGATACATGGACCCACCTGTCAGTGGGAAAATTCGGGTAACCCATGGATATCTATGGGTACAAAACGGAACCCAAACCCGAATCCGAAATTATCAGGTACCCGAACCTGAAAACCCATGGACATCGGGTCGGGTACCCATGCCGATGGGTTTTTCTGCCAACCCTACTTGAAAGTGGCTATGAATGTATGAATCCGTGACTTTCATCAGGAGGATGCGTCTGCAAGTAAGTACTATTTGGCTCTTTGCTTGAGCTAGGGTTCTTACGTGGGCCTGTTGGGCTAACTTGGAATGGACCAATTTGAGCATGTAAAACGTTATGCCTTTCATTACTCAATTACACATCTGAATCGTTTTTTTACCCCAATAGTATCGGAAGGGAAAAAGTTTAGAAGGGTTTTCTTTTGCGCAAGAAAACACAAGAGAAAATGTTTACAAAGTTTTTTCAAAACTCCCAAACAGGGCCTTGGTATTTTATGGGTAGATCCACATGAGAGCATCCCCCAACCGTCGCTATGAATAGTGTTTTAGGGGGCGGATAAATGGGTGTTGGGATGCTCTAACGGCTAGTTCGGCAAAAGGGTGGGGTCACTCTAACTCATTAAAATGCACTAAAAACTCAATTTGCAATACACCTTTTGAATTTCTTATATAGATAAATGAACTAGAGTGAGTCAAAGAGTTGGCCACTCTAGTTAATTAGACATGCACTAAAACTCAATTTCTAGTTCATCTCTTGAATTTCTTATACAAACAAATCAACTAGAGTGGGTCAATGGTACCCTAAGGGTGGCCCATTTGCACCCCGTAGTTCAGAGTAAAAAGTTATCAATTTTAGAATAAAAAATCACTTGGGTCGATATAGAAAACCAATGTTTTTGAAACTTATCTAAATGCACAAATTCAATTTCACAATCATGAAACATAAATAAAAAATTCCTAAAATTGTATAAATAACAATATGTTGTGGACCAAATAGTAATGGAAAAAAATGACAAAAAATGCAAACCTAAACAACAAAACTAACTTGGACAATGGTGGTGGTACGAACGACAAGGACAGTTGTCATATGGGCTGACATAGGGGTATGATTGACATGGAGGCATCTAGACAATGAAAGGGAGTGCTAGGAGGCACAAGCAAGGTTGTCCAACGCGCTCCTAGGCGTCTTAAGCAAGAATCTAGGAGTGCCTAGGCGGTCAAATTTATTTGTAGGTTATATATCTTATTTAAATTGTTAAGAGGGCAAACTATATTATTTTAAATAAAATCTTCTACATAATCATGTTATAATAATTAATCATCATTTAAAAACAGCCTAATCATGGACACCCCTTCTTGTTGCCTTGAACCACATAGGCACTATCTAGAAACATGCACCTACATTGGCTAGCTGTCTATGTCACCATCTATACCCTAGGCGGTGTGGGACATCTCCACCTAGTGCGTAGGCACCGCATTGGGAAGCGAGGCTAGAAGGCGGCACTGTTAGGGTGGAAAGAGAGGCAACGATTACGGTTTGTGGAAGGTGTGATTTGGTGGATGGCGAACACCATTTTTTTTTGTCAATTCTTTTATTGAAATTGAATGGTCAGGCATAAACAAAAAATGTGTTGGTATTTGACCATATTAAATAAAAATTGTTTTGAACTGCATTTAAAACTTTGGAAACTAAATTTTCATCGGTTTTCACTTTTTGATGCAGCTTTCACTTATTTTCGAGCGAGTGTAATTTGATGACCAAAGGTGGTGTCCATTTGGGCCCACGATAAGATGTTTCAAGAAAAAAAAATATATCAAAAATGGTTTTAGAAGTTTTAAGAAGAAGGACCTTTTTCGGCTCATTTAACTTATCTAACGCATCTGCATATTTACTCATTTTTTTGAAATAAAAATGATTTAATTATTTGAATATGCCTTTTCAATTTCATAGATTTTTATAAAAACTTTAAAACATAAGCTAAACAAAGCAGATTCAATTCTCGATACTGCCTCTAAAAGTTAAAAGTAAATAAGTCTTATGATCACAGAGAAAACTAGGACCTATCATAAAAATTATTACAAAATACGATAACATTTGGTTTGTATAAAATAATAAATTTTCGTTGGTAGTTTTTAGCTTTAAGCGACAAGGAACTAGGCCTATTCCTAGCCTAGTCATGGCGTTTTGTTTATCTTTCACGTCTTCGCGCGATGAGGAAACCAAAGGAGGCTGGTGGAGTCGGGAGAGAAAAGCTTTGGGTAATGGACGAGAATTGTTGTTATCTTTCTCCAGGTTTGGTCTGCTAATTCCTCTTCTCCTTGGATTTTTCATGACATAATTGAAAGGTATCAAAGTGCAACAGAGGTCGAAGGGCACAGAACAACTCCACCCCTGGACGTTTTTATAAAAAAATTAACGAGAATGCTTCGTTATGGACGTCCTCACCGAAACGGACGCGCTGGCCCACCACGTCTCGCCCGCGCACGCGGCTGCGGCCCAGTGCGCGCGCGCGTTTCGCTGGCTAATCCCGCGCGGGCGTTCTGCCTTGTTCCACGGACTACTATAGCTCTGCTAGCTAGCTACTGTGTTTTCTAATTATGTTTTTTTCATTTCTTATTTTTGTGTTTTTTTCATTTGAAGTCCAAATTGTGCAGTACAAATTTTATAATTCATCTAAATTCATAATGAACCCATTTTAAATACTTTTTCCCTTTTCTTCTATTTTTTTTAATTTTGAATTTTTATTTTGATAAAATTTGTTCCAGTAGGCAAGATATATTGTTCCGACAGGTTAGACTCATTATTTCAGTAGGCAAGATAGATTTGTTCCATCACACTAGACATATTGTTCCAATTAGTTTTAGTCTATTGTTCCAACGAGCTTCTTGAAAATCAAGGTATCATTATCCAATCATCCTCCCTGATGAAAGCCTATAATTTCACTATAACACCATTTTTGTAATTTATTCATGTTTGTGTTATGCATACTCCGATCCACTATATGCAACCAATACATAATTATGCGATGTAGGTGATTGCCCCTGCCCTACACTTATTAATTATATAGCTTTACATCATTGGTAATGAAGGTGCAACATGGATAAAAGGTGGATGGATAAACCTAGGTATATAACCTTTTTTTACTTTAATAAATGTTTAGTGTGGTTGCAACTTTTGAGCTAACATGCTGCATTGAAGCACAACATATATTCAAGTGCAAGTTTGTCAAAATGGAAAATAGAACTCAATGAATATGAGCAGCCTGTTGGTCAATATAGTAAAGAATTTGGCAATTTCATTGGAACAATGGTGAGAAAGCTTATTCATGTTGCTTATGATGATTGGAGACTGATTAATCTTGACAAGAAGAGAGTGGTTTGGGCTAAAGTTAAGGTATTATAATTCTATACTTGCATTTGGGAGGGATAATACTTTTATGTATAGTATAAATTCTTAGTAGTTTGGATTTGGGAGGCCTTAACAGTCACGCTTAAGGCCTTGTTCTTTTCAGTGTATAGTTTCGTTTGCATATTACTGTAGCAAATTTGAGAACCCTCAAAATGAGGTCTAAAGATTATAAAAAATAATTAAAAAATAGTTTTAGAATCTTTGGAACGACTACTAAAAGTCACGAAAAAATCGTCGCAAATTATGACAACATATATGCTATATAAAAATAACAAAAATTTCTACAGTAATACGCAACGGTATGATACGCTAAAAAGAACAAGGCCTAAGTACCCAACACGGCATGGCACGGCACATGTTTCATTGACCCAAAGAGGCCGGATTTCCAACCTACTCCCTCCATTCCTCCCTCCCAAGATGTTTGTCACTGTTGACTTTTTGATACATGTTTGACCATTCATCTTATTTAAAAAAAGTACAAATTTATAGTATTATAGGTTATACTTAAAATATATTTAACGAAATTGCTTACTATTGGACGTGCGACCGATGTCAGACAGTCGAGTTGTGCGGCCCAGCCTCTAATTAGCTTCGCACGCGCCCGCCAGCAGCTTGCTAGCTTTGCACGGCCAGCTCGAGGCGCTGCACGCTAGAAGCCAAACTAGCTAGCTAGCTTTTGCTGGATTATACGTTTGATTAAGTTTTTTTCTTATCTTTTTCATTCGGAGTCCAAATTACGTAGAAAAAATTTCATAATTCATATAAATTCCTAATGAACTCATTTTAAATACTTTTTATTTTTTCTATGTTTTGAATTTTTTATTTTTACTGCTACAATTGTTCTATCAAGCAAGATAGATTGTTCTGGGAGGATAGGCTCATTGCTCCAGCAAGCAGGATAGATTGTTCCAGTAGGTATACAAGTTGTGGTCCATCAGACTAGACATATTGTTCTAATTGGGTTAGCCTATTATTCCAGCAGACCAAATACATTGTTCCAATAAGTACACAAGCTGTTCCATCAGACAAGACATATTGTTTCAATTGGGTCTAGTCTATTGCTCCAATTGGGGTTAGCCTATTGTTCCAACAGACCAAATACATTATTCCAACATGTATAAAAGTTGTTCCAGCAGACAAGATTGATTGTTCTGAGAGGCTAGACTCATTGTTTCAGCAAGAAAGATAGATTGTTCTGAAAGGCTAGACTCATTGTTCCAATAGGCAAACTTTATTATTCTGGTAGGCAAACTTTATTTGTTCTAGTAGGCAGACTTGATTGTTCTTATTGTTCCAGAAGGAAAAAGTTATTTTTCAGTAGTCAAAGCTCAACTGTTCCAGTAGGATAAACTTTATTGTTCCAGTAGGCAAACTTTATTGTCCCAGTAGGCAAAACCTTTATTTGTTCTAGAAGACAAAAGTTATTGTTCCATAAGGAAAAAGCTATTGTTCCAGTAGGCAAAGTTCAACTATTCTAGTTGGAGAAACCTTATTGTTCCAGTAGGCAACTTTTTATTGTTCCGATAGGCAAACCTTGTTATTCCAGTAGGCAAAAATTATTGTTTCAGTAGGCAAACCTTGTTGTTCTAGTAGGCATTTCTTTTACTGTTCCAGCAGATTAAATGTACTGTTTCAATAGGTATGCAAGTTGTTCCATCAGACCAAATATATTGTTCCAATTGGGTTTAGCCTATTGTTCTAGCAGGTCAAATACCAAGTTGTTCCATCAGATTAGACGTATTGTTCCAATAGTCCAAATTAATTGTTCCATTAGTATACATAAATTGTTCCTTTAAAAATTTATATAGCAACATGGGTCTTGTTTTGTTCATAAAATGTGAGGAACACGTTGGTGAAAACGGTTTGTCGATTGGAGCTCCCAGTCAAAGTTATTTCCGTTTAAAAAAAAGAGGAAAGGAATCTTCGCTGACGTCAGCGACGACGTCATTGCATGCAGTTTGGGAGAGAGAGAGCACATTCCTTGTGTTGCTACCACTGGAACAACGCGCGGGCCACCGGAACAACGCAGAAGGGTTTTTATTCCGCGCACTGGGTTGGACCTGCTGGCGTGGGTTTACTGGGCCTAGTTTGGCCGACGAGCGTCCGATCGGCCACTGGCGGAACGGACGTCCGTTCTGTAGTCGGTTCCTAAAATAAATGACATTTACATAACTTTTTTGAATAAGGCGAATGATCAAACGTGTGTTCAAAAGACAATAGTGACAAACATTTTATGATGGAGGTAGAAGGGGTCAAAATTGACTTGAATATGGCGGTGTATGGCAATATACAAAATGCTCCAAATTTATTCGAATAATAGTCTGTCAGGTGATGTCTTACATGCAATAGAATTATATGCTACTCCCTCCATCCCTAAATATAAGTCGCAACTGCCACGAACGCGGAGACCAAGGAAGCAACCGTGGTCTCCCGAATGCAGCCACCGCCGTTCCTAATATTTATGGGCCCTTGGACGAGAATTTTTTTACAAAATATAAATTTGTATTTAAATTTTTAGTTACATAGTGTATTTTATTTTTTCGGTTCAACGTCTCATATTAAAAATATTATTTATTTTGAACGGTTGAGACTTTGGGTATTGAAAGAAGATATTTAGTGTTACAGAAATTATGGTATCGGCTGACAAATTGAAACTTTAAACGCACTTAAACACTTAGCAATAACATGTAAAAACTTACAATTAGAATACAAAACTATATTATAATTGAAAATATTAATAAATGATTTATACACTTATGGGTGCTTTCTTGAATGCTTTCTCAAACTCTCCGACTATGCCTGTCACATTTACAAAAAGGAGGATTTATAATATTTCACTGTAATTAGATTTTTGTCATATGACAATACCCAATTATTTATACATATATATCTCTTGAATAAATATCTAATATATTTTTATTATGAACTTTTAAAAAAATTAATACAGTATCGGTCTGAAGAGGACTAGGGGGCTAGATATATGTGTGGAGGTATATGTCGTTTAGTCATTGACGTCATATGTAACATGTGCTTGTCACTTTGTACTGTACTGCTAAAGTATGTTTATCTTGATATCGTAAGCAAATGGATCACATCTATATCTTAATTGTGTTATTGTGTTGTTCGCTAGTCGCTTTGTTTAAAAGGTGTAGAGGAGATGTCTAATTTGGTTATTAGCTGTTATATAGGCAAAGTTTTTGTGAAGTGCTCCCTCCTGTTTTTTTGTTTGACGCCTTTAACTTTTTGTCACGTCTTTGACCATTCGTCTTATTCAAATTTGCATAAGCAAATTTATCCCAACACGCATTTAATTTTTGTTTATCGTAAGCAAATTCGCGTCCCGGAGCCCGGCAGCAGTGGCGCGAGCGTGGCGGCTGCGGGAGCCGATGGCGGCGCGGAGCCCAGCGGTGGCGGCGGCGTGTCCACCGAAGAAGAGAGGAGAGAGGTAGGAAGGAGGAAGAGGAAGGAGGGGGAGAGTATGACATATGGGCCCCACGTATATTTTCTGTATTTCTTGCGTATTTGGCTCGTGTATTAGGCGAAAATGTCCCGAAATGGCAAATATGCGAGCGGAAATTGTTTGCGGTGGCTTTTTTGCGAGCGTCATGCCAAGAGTGGCAAATTTGTGAGCGGCAACGTTTCGAGTGGCAAAAACTCAATTTTCTCCTCTGTTGGTATTAGGCTTGTGCTAGATCGCGAGTGCTAAATTTTCTTGTGTTAACAGAGTAGGTAGTGAGATATGGAGCTGACTTCGTCATCTGACTGGAAATGGTGCAAGATCAAAATCAATTACTGAAACTACCAAGAGTGAGATCAAAGTCAATTACCGAAACATGGTTTTGCAAACGCTGCAACCATGAGAATGAGTCTGTGAGGGGAGAATACTTTAAATTCTCACGATGCAAGTGTGAGACGTGATACAATGTGCTAAGAATGTTTGCGTATAATAGATAATAAACTAATTCCTTACTGTTTCATTATTCTCGGTTAATAAGTCACGTTATTCACTTGCTGATGTTATGTCTGTTTTTTAAACGAAGAGACACAACACATTTAAAGTAAATTTTATATCTACTTATAGGTTACAGTAATGATTACATAATGTTTTAAACATCTTTTCAATTGAAATATAGAAATTCAAAGCTGACACACTTGGCTAGCCGACATTTTAAACGCTGATGTTTGTAAAAATCAGTCCTAATAAGAATGATATTAGGGAAACTCTTTTCTCGTTAAACTTTGCGAGTAAAGTGTAATGAATAGAGCTCGGATATATACTATATAACTGTTTTCTTTTAGGATTTACAGTATGGAAGACTGTCAATAAACCTATAGCAAAGTACAACTAATGTGGTGTTTTTCTTTTTTTGAAAAGCAGAACAAAATGTTATCGATGCCAAAATATCTAATTTTAACTTTAAATTGTCTTTGAAAAAAGTTTTCTGGCTTAAGATGGCCATACATAGGGTTCCCTGTTCATTGGATGGATGACACTTGTTAACATCCTAACCCTCCAAATAAACAAATATCTTAATTCTCAAACTATCTCTATAAAAATAAAACTTTTACATTATTCATATCTAATATCTAACTTTTAGTTTTTTTTTAATTATAAAGACTTGATTTAGATCTTTTTATATTATTCTACTTAATAATAAAATATCTCATAAACTCTCTTTTAGAACATTTTAAAATATTCATGAATAATTTCTAATTTGTCTATAGATACTTAATGACAAATATCTCAATTCTTGTACTTTATTATTCTAGAACCTTCTAGGTATGTATTGTTAATTCTTAACAGACTAATGATAAGCCAGAATGACTCTCTTCACCTAGTTCTACAATGATGACAGATTGAGTTCCGCAGCCAGCAGGAAGAGCTCTAGTGGGCTACGATGATGATGTTGAGTGTCGACGTTTGTTTAACAAGGGGTATCGTCGGCAATGAATTATATGCGGTTATGCGTTGTATCCAAAACTCGATGTTAACACAATACAAGGTATTATATAGGTCCAGACCCTCGCGTATGATGGTGAGGGAGATGTCTTTCCATGGATGTGTATATGTTTGATCTCAATCTATGCCAAACCAGGGTCCCCTACCTGCTTTATATGGTGGAGGGCCAGGGTTACAAGATAGAGCCCTGATCGGTTACGAGGTAGGATTCCTATCTCTGTCCTTTCTTGCCAGACACGTAGTTATCCAGGATTACAATCATATTTTCCCTATTTGGGATAGACATATCTTTATCTTTACTTGACGTATAAAGTTGGTTGGCATGTCGGGTATCCATGTGCGCTTATAGCCGACTCAGCCGACCCAAAGTTGGGTAGTCCTCGCAGCCCACCATGGAGACACCCAGTGTCCATGTATTCCACATTGAGCTTATGTGATGAGCACACCACTGGAATGGACACAAACTCATAGCATCACCACCACTTCCTATGAAAGGACCAATTACAATTTACAAGGGCACGGGCTCGTCAATTAAATCAATAGGTGAGTTCATTTCTCGAACTCTCTTTCCATGACATTGAGAATAGATGGCTACCTAATGATGTTATTGTACGTAGGAACCATGTGAAGGATTAGCAAGGACTCACTTCAACATCAAGACTTATTGCAACACAAGACAAGCACGAGAGCAGTCATTCTCGGCCTTCCAGTAGCAGTCTGCAATAAAACAAGTATAACTCGGTCATCTGGAGTTCGTTTGAAGCATTTGACCACAGTTTAGATATGCTCAAAAGATAAGATTTCCAACAAATCTGGCCTCACCTCCAAATTCCATCTGTAGCTCTTGGAATCGTCAAAAACATGTGCGGAAAGAACAAGTTGGGCCTTGGTCAAAAACCCTGGTTACCACTTTGGGCAGGTTTTGTTCATTTTCTTGTCTCTTTCGAGAAAAATATTTGAATCCCTAAACCCAAAATTCTACACCCTATACCCCAAGCCCTAGACCCTAGACTCTACACCCTAAAACCTTAGAACCTAAAACCTAGACCCCAGACCCCAAACTGCAAACCCTAAACCCTAAATGCCCTATTATATTAAAAAAATTCCCTCAAAATCCCTTTGCAAAATAGAAGCATGGAAATTTTGATGAAAAAAAGAGAAAAAGAAATGAAATGAAAAAAAGAGAGAGGAAGGATTCCATGTCCTCCACATTCTCACAAAAATTTCAAAAGAGGAATTCATTTAAATATGGAGAGAAGAAGAAGAAGGCCATCCTTTCATAAACAAACGATCTGGTGTATTGTACTCATTAGTGTCACACATCACAGCAATTGTGTTTATTTCTATTCCTTGGTGTGAGTTCATTCTCTCCCTCACCCCGGAACATTATATCCCAATTATCAGAATTAGGTGTGGCACAATCTTCACTAGGGTTTAGTTTTAATTTAACGATATATACAACATAGGTGGGTTCTTTCTACCCTACCTTGAGCTCCACATAAGATTTAGCTTGTAGGGAAGGCCGATCTCAGACCTTGGTAAGGAATAATGCTATAATTCGAGTGATATGAGAGTATCATTAAAAGAAAGAGATGGGAAATCTTTTAAAACTATATTGATCCTTGTTGACACGAAAAGTTAGATCTTCGCGAACACACGTGCAGAAGCGTCAAGTCTAGGCTTGCGTCGCACCTAGGAACCAAACGTGCCAATCAATTTGACCTATAAATCGACAAGGGGAAATTATTAGTAGTATGGCCCTAATTGGCTTTAGGAAACAGCCAGATCAGGTTTCTAATAATCGGCTTTAAGGAATCCGATTATTATTCTATCGGCTTGATGTCTGATAAAGCAGCAAATACTAGTATAGATCTAAACATGAATGTCTTCCATCTCTTTTTGTTATTTTATAGATCAAATTAGCTATAAATCTTTAGATAAACTTATCAGATTACACCAAGGAGCATATTTAATAGATTGGTCAAGCCAAGACAGTATTTAGATCTAAATTCAAGTATAAACTTATAAATCGATTAAGTGCATAGCCAATATGGGTAAATACAATGTTAATCGGCAAATAATCTAAACCTGCGTAACCCTCAAACAAGCATACGCAAGATCGATTAAACGCGGCAGTTGCATACATCGGAACCAGGAAAAGCATAAAAGACGATTGACAATCGGCATTGCAAGGTAAATACATATTACAGATCGATTGAACGAGACAGTGTAATATGCTGTGACATGTTAAAGATCGGTAAACCCGAGACAGTCTAACATGCTTTGTATACATGAGATCAAAATGATATAGCCATGCATACTGGTTACAAGAAGAGAATCGATTATTCCATCGAGATAGCCCTACTTGCGAGTTGAAACCTTTCGACGAAGTCGATCGGATTCGAAAAGAGTAGTTGTGTTTTGTGTATGTCGTATATTGTTTTCACGAGACTTGGGACCCTATTTATACTATTACAAAACCGAAACCGACACAACCTAATTTACCGCGTCGTGGAGGATATCTTTTGATCAGAGCATAATTCTTTCGGAGTCTTGAAACTATCGGAATCTTCCTATACGCTTCTTTCTTTTGTCAACGAAGCCCATTTTCTGATTCGGCCCAATAATTCCGATGACATTAACTGCTGTCTAATATTCGATTTTCCTGCCAAATTTGGGTGTCAACATATGCCCCTAAGTTTGGCAATGGGATCTTCTCATTAGCCGAACTTTCACGAAAAAATCAAACTTTCCATCGAATTATCTTGGAACATTTCACAGTTTTACCCTTATGCTTCTCACTTCTAGCCCATTCTGAGAACACATGGCAGCCCATTACGCAATATGGGCCGTAACAGTAACGCCGCACACTCTGGTAAAAACCCTAGTTTTACCACAGCTATAAATAGGCGGCCATTCGCTGTCATTTTCACACACTATTCTGTGCACGAGCCTCCTGCATCGGATTCCCAGAGCCTCAAGGATCTTCCAGCCCATAGTTCTTTCTTCGCAAGGATTAATCGGCAAATATGTCTCAGGTATTAATCCGTTGCACCGATTATAAGGCTTTATATTGTTTGGGTCCAATAGGGGAAAACAACCCATCGACTTTCATAGACCAGTCAGTAGCGAAACTTCCCCTATTTGCCGATGAACTAAATATGAATAGTTGGAAGTCGGCATTCCGTTCCTGGCCTAGCCTGATCAAGGGATATAAGGACTAGCTCTCTCGGGTCTATAGCCAGAAAAAGGACCAATGGGACGAATTAGGGATTACCGATGCCATTCTCCTTTCCTTGCATCCCCCTCCAGCAGATAAACTTTTCATGGCAACATCGGCATACTTTTGGTGTGACACAGCCAACGCTTTTCTATTCCCAACGGGACCAATAAGCCCTACACTCTTGGATGTAGCAATGTTAACTGGTCTTAGTCCCGATGGAGAAATGCTATCGGCTTTCGACCTGCCTGCAACCCTCATGCTAGTTCCTAAAAAGAACTTCGGATGGCAGCGCTATATCAACACTCATCAGAAAACAAGCGACGTTGAGAACGAAGAGCACATCGCCTTTTTGAACATGTGGCTAGATAGATTCTTTTTCTGTGACCAATCTCTGAGTCCCAGCAAAGTATATCAAGGAGTAGCCGAAGCTCTGATGATAGGACAGAAGCTAGCAATCGACAAATACCTTCTAGGAGCCACATATCGAATGATGCATGAGATCAGAGAAAGTCTCTACTCCAAAAAATCCGATTATTCAGTTGGAAACTTGGGTGGCCCTTTCTAGTTTATTTGTTTGTTCTTGAAGCTTCACATATACAACTCCTTAGGGGAACTTGATTTTAATATGGAATTTCCGAATGAAGAAGAAACCGATGGCAATCAACGCCCTTGTAGATCTTATGGAGAAATGACCTCTGTTAATTGTAACAGAAGGCGCCTGAATCAAGAGGACTTCTCCCACTCTCTAGCTGTATTTTTTACCATGTCTGAATCGGAATATGGCCCAGAGCATTTTAATCCGTATACTGACTTGGACAGATACACAATTCCATCCTTTTTCAGATTTTCTGCCGTCATAAATGGCGAAGTATTATCGGTATTTAAAGAGTTCATTTCTCTAGGAATCTTATTTGCCATTCTCAGCACGAGAACTCATATCAGAAAACCCTCGTTTGCCAAATAATTATTTGTGGACTGTTTCAGATATTTTAAAAAAATTGTGAGCAAGTGATCTGAAATTTTTGTCTGTGATGTAACAACGAATTTTGAACAGGCTTCAGGTACACTCCAAGTAGCATCTTTACCAGCTACAAAATCCATGAGCAGCTAGCTAATTAAGTAGTAGCTTAGTGCCAGTCAATTTTGGAACTACTGTTTTGGTGTGATGGTGTCTTGGATCACAAGATCAAAAGGCATGCTTCACGATTACTCTAGAAAAAGGCATACTTTGCAGCTGACCAATTTGATTAGAGCAAAGTGGCGATTACTAATTACCATTTGGTCACACAAGATAGCTGCATATATACATTAGTAATCTTCAGTTAACCCCTAGCCCTAGCCTTTGCATATCGTTTGGTCCAGCTTTGTTTTCCACTAGACATATTTCAGGCACATTTCTAATATTCCTAGCAACCGTTCGTGTATTGGCAAAGTTAAAAATGGCTGATTTTTTGGTCAGCCACAGCACTATTGCTAATGCTCGGTAGCATTCATTGTTGCTGAATTTATATGCCTATATTCTTTCTTTCTTTTTGAAAGAGCTTCGTATGTATCTACAGATGTGATCATGGGGTATGGTTTCATAAATGAATGGAAGTGCTCAGTTTAAATCAATGCTTTTAGAGTTTGGGCAATAATTATTTACACAGCAACAAATTTTTGGTTAGATTTAAGCTTATCTCTGGTAGTGACAAAATTTTCTCAATTTATTTATGGTGCAGGCTCGGACCTTGAGAGATAAAGAGAGTCGTTCAAAGGTGTCCATGTTACATACTGCAGGCAACAAGAGTTTCGCTCGTGTTGCACACGAACTGGTAATTTCACAGAAGTGAATCAAAAGTTTAATTTTTTGATGTTACATTCTACATTTCTTGTAGAGTGACAAATTAGGATACCCAGTTAGGAGAGATGAAATATATGTTGAAACGCATACACGTAGAAATAAAAATAGAGATCCTCTACCTGGAGCAGATTCAATAATTGTGATTTTTTTGCAAAATGTGCATGTGTGATGTTAGTTGCACGAAGATATTTACCCACTTCATTCTTTTGCGGAACAAATTTAATGAAGCGGCTGAAAACAATCCAGAATTGAAAGAAAAGAGTATTCAAGAAGGTGATTTATGTGCATATGTTTTAGGCGAGAAGGAGCCAAAAGGACGTGTTCGTCTCTTAGGCTTAGGACCACGTCCACAAGAAATGGGTACACCTGGTACACAGAGAAAAATATCCACCAAGCTTCAGATGGCAATGCAAGCTCAACAACAATCTGGTGAAGAGGTCAAAGCTTTAAGGCAAGAAATGAGTCAAATGAAAGAAGACATGAAAGAAGAAATGAAAACAGAATTAAATAAAAATTTCAAACAATTCATGGATGTTTTCCGAGGAATGCAAAATGTGGAAAACACTTCACTGCATGGCTCTAATTCTCGGGTGAGTAAAATATTTACCGATTCTCTTGTCGCTGCATCATGTTGGACTAAACCATTGTTTTTTCTTTGCCTAACTTTTCTACCATTGTTTAATTGTCTTCAGAACTCATCAAGGCATCGTGGATCACCTATTTACAATGATTGAAATGAAAATTGCAGTGTGGATGAGTTTGCTTATGAGGTCAATGTGGAAGAAGACATCTCTCCTGCCCATAGGCGATCGTTCAGCAGAACGGTTGCTCCAATAAATCATAACATATTACCTGATAAAGATGAAAACCTTGTAATTTCCCATCTTGTCATACAAATAATTCTATTTTATGTTTTGAAATCCTCTTATTTAAAAATGAAATATGTGATGCAGGGAGAAGAAGAGAGCATGTCTCCTGTCCATAGACGATCATGACTAGCATGGCACCTCCAATGCATCGTGAAACGTTTTCTACTGAAGATTTGAATTTTGTAATTCCTCATCTTGTCATATTTTGATTCTATGTTTTACATTCTTCATATTTTTAAAATGCATTATGTGTTGTAGGTTCAAAATAAGGTAATACTATATGCTTTGGTTAGATCTGACACTCCTGTCGGTAAGGCAACCATTGTATCAACTGACCCAAAAACTAAGGTAGGGGGTATTTTCCTTGGAAGGGAGTTCTATGAAGTTCGCGTGGATTTTGTGTACAAAAAAGATGTTGATCTGCCACGATCATATGGTGATTTGCAAACTATGGCAGACGCCTACAAGAAGCGCATTGCCTGGCCATGCCATAAAGTAATATTTTAGACTATGTATTGTTTATATTTTTAATTGCTAACTAGCTACTAACTTATAATTTTTTGTAGATGAATCCTGCAAAGAGGTTATCTTGCTCCCAAACTGGAGGTAAAAAGGGAAGGCCATAGTTGAGTGATTCTGAACTTTAATTCATGCATGGAGGCTAGATACTTCTCTCTCATATGGATAAAGCGCGCTTGGATGGAAGATAAATGGTCTTTTGTGTATGCGTTTGCTTGTACAAATGAAAGTGTTCTCTCTTTTGGTGACCAAAACATTTGAAATGGTCTTATAATCTATACTATCTCTTAAATATGCACGCTAGACTGTTTCTATGTCAGTGGAATGATATGCTATATTTTGAAGACGATATGGTGCAAAGACTATATATGTTAGTTGGATGTGCATATCTTTTGGATAAATGATATTTTGAATAATGTACGCTATCTATCTTTTGGATGTGCTATCTATCTTTTGGATGATCTATCTATCTTTTGGATGTGCTATATTTATTGCATCATGTCATGTATAATGAGAATTGCTATATGGAGAATAATATATTTTAAAAAATAGGAAAAAATAGCAACACAGCCAGTGTCGGCAAAACTAACATAGCAACTGACTAAATATCGGCAAAGTTAACAGTACCGACGGACTGCAAGTCGGTAATTATAGAAATTCCAACGTACTGTCAGTCGGCAATTTGTTTAAGCGCGACGGTTTGAAAATCGGCAAACACAACACTACCGATGGACTAAACGTCGGTAATATTGAAAAATGCCAACGTACCATCAGTCGGCAATTTGTTTAAGCGCGACGGTTTGAAAGTCGGCAAAAACAACACTACCGACAGACTAAACGTCAGTAATATTTAAAAATTGCCAACGTACTGTCAGTCGGTAATATGAAAAATTGCCGACTTACAGTCCGTTGGTAATAACAAGTCCGTCGGTAAAGACTTTTCCCAACGGGACTTTAGCCGGCACCCCAAGTCAGTCGGTAATACTTTTTGCCAACCGACTGTGCGACGGTATGTATGATATATTCCGACACACAATTAGACGCTAATAATTTGCAATGGTATAGTGTTGGTAGTTTTTAGCTTTAATTTAAGCTACAAGAAACTAGGCCTATCCCTGGCCTAGTCATGGCGTTTTGTTTATCCTTCACGTCTTCGCGCGATGAGGAAACCAAAGGATGCTGGTGGAGTCGGGAGAGAAAAGCTGGCCTTTATCCTTTGGGTAATGGACGATAATTGTTGTTATCTTTCTCCAGGTTTGGTCAACTAATTCCTCTTCTCATTGGATTTTTCATGACATAATTGAAAGGTATCAAAGTGCAACAGAGGTCGAAGGGCACAGAACAACTCCACCCCTGGACGTTTTGATAAAAAATTAATCCACTAAATAGTGCTGGACCAAAAGCTCAGACTCGACAAGTCACACTCAAGATCAATTTGAGCTCGTATCGAGCTTGAACCTTATTCGAGCCGATCTCGCGATAGATATCAAGCTCGATTCTCTATCGAGCCTATCTCGCGTAGCTCAATTTAGACTAGAATGTTCGATTATCTAAACCACATGATGGGTGAAAAACATAAGTTACTCAATATCCATGAATTATAGGCTTATCCACCTGTATTTAAGACCTGTTGAGTGGAGCATGGAATGAGTGAGGTACATAGATTAATTATTCAGTGATTTTCTTGTTAACTTGCCTTTTACTTCATGAAAAAATAGAAATAAGGCATTTGGTGATCTTTTAAGTCAAACTGAGCCGATCTTGAGTTTAACCGAGCTTTCATTGATCCCAGTTCAAACCTCATGCCGAGCTCGGTTTGATTTAAATCTAAGCTGAATTCGAGCTCGAGCCAAACCAACCTCGAGCTTTAGTAGATCCTGCTCGAGATTGACTGAAATCGAGGATGTACTTTGACGGCGTGTGTTGGTTGTTCCAATGTCGATGTGCGTATTGCGATCGACAATTGTAGTTAGCGATGCTACCTCAGCAACTACCTCAACTCTGTCTCCTTTTAGGAGCTTACGATAGATCTACAAGTTATCACACCATTGTGTGATGTTGATCTTATGTCCAATCTGGGTCAATGCTGGTGAAGGAAAAGGACTAGGGTAGAACATTATCTAGAAGCATCTGCTTATTTGCATGCATTTTTTTTTTTGTTGATTCATGTGTTGTTTTATTGTTGTAAAAGGGTCTTGGTGCAAAATGACTATGTTTTTTTAGAGGATATAAGAAAGGAGCTCACAAACTCATCTCACCGCACACATCCCACATGTACACACGCCTGAACACACACCGGAAACAACTCCCTTCTTTTTTTTTGACTGACGCCTTTGACTTTTTGACACAACTTTGACCATTCGTTTTATTCAAAAATACTATGTAAATATCATTTATTTTGTTGTGATTTGTTTTGTTAATAAATGTACATAAAGCATTACTTTTTTCTTTTCATGTTTTCATTAAATTTTTGAATAAAACGAATAGTTAAAGGCATATTGAAAAGTCAAATGAGTAAAATATTAAAAACGGAGGGAGTACAAGTTAACCTACGTAAAAGTTAAGCAACGGTATAACGTTTGTTAGAAAAACATTGGTATACGTCTTCACCATCGTACCAACCCTGCACTTCCCATTCCAGCGTCGCGCGCTGCTTCGTATGCGCACGCTGCATCCCTCTTGTTTCCCACGGTAGCTCGAACGCAGGCACGTAGCTCTGCTCCCTGCTCTTTATTCTTGCGTAGCTTGGTATCTAGCAGGAGTAAATCTTTGCACGGCTTGGTAGCTGGCACCTAGCAAGCCACAAACTATCAACTACTTGTTCAGAACATTACATTTCTTTGTGGATTTATTTAAACAAAATATGATCTTCGAATTCAATGAATAAAAAATTATAATTCTTATAAAATCGAGATCTATCTATTGGTCGTTCTTTTTTTTTTTCATATTTTTTGAGTTTGTGGAATTCACTGTTATCTTACTAATTCATTTGACAAGTTTTCAAGGTGAGAACACGAGGAATGAGTTTTTATAATTTGAACTTACTTATTTTCACTATTGTTGTATTCACTTTTTAAAATTAAGCCCAATACTTGATGATACCTCTTACACTTAGTTGATACCCTAACGTTGAATTCGATGCATGACAATACCCCTTTGATACTTAACTAACATGATACACCCGACTTTTCTTTGGACCCAATATCTTTGATACACGATGATACTTAAATTTAACATATTGGCTCGTTACCTCTAATATGATACCTACCAGATATTTGATGATATCTTAACATTCGACGATACTTGTCTGATACTTTGTTTGATGATACCGTATGCGTGATGAAATATACCCGATACTTGATGATAGCCAGTGGGCCTTGCTGGCTATAGCGTTCCCTTTTTTTCGCTTGGCTATGCCATCGTTTAGGATCGGAACGTTATCTTCTGTACTTTAGTTGCACACTACTTCATGACACTTGACTTGTACTCAATGAGGCCCTCTCGATACTCTACGCTGAAGAAAAGATGTTTTTTCGATCGAAGGTTGATGATGATGCGCTACCACATGAAAGAAATATGGCGCTGTCGCTAAAGAGAATTAGTGTGTGAAACTTGGTGACACACGATAAGGCCTTGTTTGGAAGTGGAGTATTTTAAAACCATGGTTTTGTAAAACCATGGTTTGTGTTTTGTTATGATCATGAAAAACCATGGTTTTGAAAATCATTGTTTGCTAGCACAAGTGAGAAAACTTTGGTGTGGAGTGGAGTCTACAAAACTTCAAAAAAAACCATGGTTTTGGCATTCAAAAAAACCATGGTTTTCAAAACAGAGTTTTTAGGATTGCTTCCAAACACCTCATTGTCTCAAAAACCATGGTTTTTGAGAAAACCATGGTTTTGCATAGAAACTACAAAATAACTCCACTTCCAAACAGGGCCTAATACTACCTGATACTGTATATTTGATACCAGATAATACGACCTTGCCTGTGTTTTTGACATCGTTAGATGATACTTAACGATGTGTGATGATACTCTCTTAGACTACTCGATATCCGACGACGATTCTCTATAAAAATGATCACATGCACTATTGACACCGCAAACAGTGATTTCCACATTGTTAGTGTTAAAATATGATCCGAATTCTATCACAAATCTTGTGGGAACGTTTAGGGGGACCACGGTTCGGTCATGCTGATTAGCGGATTTGTTTTCGTATTTGACTGCAGTCAGTTTTGTCTACCCTATATATACCTCTTGTATGTCGCACGGGAGAGTAGACGACTCATAGTTATTCCCCTGCGTTTGTACTATCATGATATAATGGATTTCGCTGGTTGGCGCCCGTGGTTTTTTTCCACAAGGGTTTTCCACGTAAAAATCTTATCTCGTGTTTGATCTTTGATTTGATATATTTGCTAACAAGTGCTATCAAAGCCTGACACGAGATTAGACTAAAACAAATTAGGTTTTTGCGGTGGTGGTGGCGACTTCCGACGGTGGCAACGCGATTTATTTTTTAGCGACCCGTCTTCATGCCATCACCGTCCGCGCGGCTCGTCTTCACACCATCGTCTACACCGCCCGCAATCAAGGCATTGAAGTGTGACGATCCCAATTAAGAGCGCAATCGAGAACCCAATTTGGAGCAAAAATAGGAAGGACGAGGTGCGGAAGATCATTGTCAGGGTTGCATCAAAAGGAAGAGAAGGGAAAGCTCGGGGAAGAACTGAAGGATTGATTTCATAGAGAAGTAGTTGATATTACTGCTTGCCCTCGAAGGCCTAACCCACCAGCTTAAGTACCCGCCTAGTCACCCATATCACCACGCACGCTATGGCCCACACCGGCCCAACACAGCTTAACGCCTCCTTGCCATGCAGGGCAACAAACTCACTCCCCTTTTCTAACATCTTCCCCCCTTGAGCAGCAGCATGTCCCCATGCTGATGAAGTTGGATACCGTTCTTTGAGCACCTGATAATCCTCCCATGATGCCGAAGAAGATGGCACTCCAGTCCACTGGATCAGCACTTGGGTTACAGGAGAATTTCCCTTCTTTACCATGCGACGATCAAGGACTACTTCAGGAGCATTATCTTTGACGTCCAGCTCAATAGGATGAGGCATATTAGTAAAAACAGGTTTGTGATTAGGAATGAAGGATTTCAGTTGAGAGACATGGAAAACATGATGAATCTTCCTATCCTGAGAAAGTTGTAACTGATAAGCAACCTTGCCAATCCTTTGCACAATTGTATAAGGTCCATAGTACTTAAGAGCCAATTTAGGGGCTGGTCTGTGTACTACTGAGCTTTGGACATATGGCTATAACTAGAGGAAGACATAATATCCTACCTGAACCTCTTTAAATGACCTTTTCTTATCTGCCATCGTCTTCATATAATGTTGTGCTTTATCCAATTGTTGTTTCAGGAGTACAGCTGAGATCTACTCAAAATGAACTGTTGTACATCTGTATTCTCTGTAGATGAGAGGTTAGGGAGAATGCCATAATTTGGCTCCACTCCATACAGAGATTTAAATGGAGTCACTTGTATAGATTGATGAAATGATGTGTTATACCGGAATTTTGCCATTGCCAACCAAGACACCCACTTCTTCGGTGTAATTTGTTGGACAGAGCACCTGACATATAACTCAATGCATTTATTTAGTCTCTCTGTCTACCATCACTCTGTGGGTGATATGACGAACTCATTTGGAGTTTAACCCATTACTTTAAATAGCTCCCTCCAAAAACCACTTGTAAATATTTTATCTCTATCTGAGACTATTGAGTGAGGAACTCCATGCAATTTCACTATATGAATGAAGAATTGCTGAGCTACTTGCATTGCTGAAAATGGGTGTTTCAAAGCCACTAAATGACAGAACTTTCTGAACCTGTCAATAATGCCATGATGACTATATAGCCCTCAGAGGATGGTAAACCTTCAATGAAATCCATGCTAATTTACTGCCAAGGACCATTAGGAATAGACAATGGTTCTAGAAGACCGGGGTACTTACAGTTTTGATGCTTAGCCTGTTGATAGACCCCACACTGTTTCACATATTCTTCCACATCTTGCCTTAATCCTTTCCAATTAAACAATTTCTTAAGTCTCTGGTAAGTAGCATTGATTCTAGAGTGGCCTCCTAAAACACTATTGTGAAAGGAATAAATGATTTTAGTGTGGACCCCGAATTGGCCCCCACCCAAATTATCCCTTTTATGCTTGATAATCCCTTCATGCAACAAACAATTGCCATTTGTTGGCTGCCCTACAGCCAGTTGTGTCAAAAGGTTTTGTGCAAAAGGATCTACTACATAAGAATTAATAGCTTCCTATATCCAGTTGACTTGACCTCCTGAAATGGTCTGCAGCAAGATTAACCTTGGAGAGAGCATCTGCCACCTTGTTCTCTACTCCTTTCTTGTATTGAATAGTGAACTACAACCCAACTAACTTAACCATAGCCCTCCTCTGTAGTTCAGTATACAATTGTTGCTCTTGCAAATTGCATAGACTTTGGTGATGTCTTGATAATAAAAGGAGCTCTAGGTAGATAAGGTCTCCACTTATCTATAGTCATCATGATAGCCAAGAATTCCTTCTCATATATGGATAGTTGTTGATTCTGCCCACCTAAGGGTTTACTGTAAAATGCCGCAGGGTGAACCTCTTGACTTAATACAGCACCAATACCAGTTGCATAAGCATCCGTTTCTATTGTGAATTGCTTGGAAAAATCTGGCAATGCTAAGACAAGTGCAGAGCTCATAGCTCTCTTCAATTTGTCAAAAGCCTCCTGAGCAGATTCTGACCAGCTAAAGGAATTCTTCCGTAGGAGATTTTTCAGGGGCCTGGCCAATATCTCATAGTTTTTTTTTACAAACTTCCTATAATAACCAGTGAGGTCAAGAAGCCCCCTCAATTGAGTGATGTTTGTTAGTATAGGCCATTGCAACATTGTTTGGTTTTTGCTCTGATCAGTGGAAACCCCTTGTGTAAAGATAATGTGCCCCAAATATTCCAACTTATCAGTAGGAAAAGTACACTTTGAGGATTTCAGATACAATTGATGATTCCTTAATACATCAAACATAGTCCTAAGATGTGTAATATGCTCATTGTTATCTTTGTTGTATATAAGAATATCATCCATGAAAACTGATACAAACTTTCTAAGATAAAGCCCAAAAATCGAGTTCATTAAACATTGGAAAGTTGCAAGAGCACTTGTTAATCCAAATTGCATAACTCGAAATTGATACAACCCTTGATGGTTTTTAAATGCAGTTTTGGATTCATCTGCTTCAAACTAGTTTGATTTGGTGGTACCTTGACCTAAGATCCAATTTGGAGAAAATGGTGGAACCAGCCAATTCATCCAATAATTCATCAATTACTGACATGTGAAACTTCTTAATAGTAATGTCACTGAGCTTCCTATAGTGTACACAAAACCTACAAGACCCGTCCTTCTTTTTCACCAATAATACAGGTGATGCAAAAGGGCTTAAATTAGGAATAATAGTATCTTTTTGCAACATCTCTCGATCTTGTTTCTCTATTTTCATCCTTTTGTTGTGGAGAATATCTATAAGGTTTGGAATTGACCGGAATAGCTTGAGGAAGTAATGCTATAGCATTATCATAGACCCTGTGTGGAGGTAACTCCTTAGGCTCTTGAAACAGAACATGGACTTCCTTCAACAACTGTTGTAAATCCTCACTTACGTCTTTTGGACTATCTATACTTGGAGTTTGAACCTGTTGCACTATGACAGTAGCCCACACATCATTGCCATGGACCCACTTCCTTATTGTATGGGAAGAATCTGTTGTTAGTAATTGCTCATTTTCAGCATTTAATCCTTGTAACGGCACCTCCTTGCCTTTATAATGGAACTTGATCCACTTCTCAAGCCAATTGCATGTCATTTACCCTATGCAAGATAATCAGTTAATGCCCAAGATAGCATCATATCCTCCCAAATCCAAAACTCTCATATCATGAGAAAAGGTGTGTCCCTGACTCCACTAAGGCATATTAGGGACCACAACATTGCATGGTAGGACACATCCCCCAGCTACTTTGACTTGCACTAGTGGTATATCCATAGTTTTGTATTCCAGTAACTGCACCAAATTTCTATCCACAAAGGAGTGGGAACTACCTAAGTCTACCAGTATGACCAACACTTTGTGACCAGTAAGAGCTCTTAATCTCAATATGTTTATATGTTGTGTTCCTAATAGCGCATTCAGAGATGCATGCACTTCTTCTTCACAGACTTCCTCCGCAGCCAAAGTATTCAACATCTCATCTGATAAGAGTTCAACCACCTCCATAGTCTTGACTTGCCCTCCCACATTACCTTTACATTCATGTTGAGGGTATTATGTCTCTCCACATTTATGGCACAATCCTTGAGCTCTCCTATACTTCTTCAACTATCTGGCATTCCACAAAACTCATTTGTCATTGTTGGATATTACCACAGGTTTAGAATCCTATTTTGTCTGGTATTGCCCTTTTTGAGAGAATAGTTTAGTTGAATTTTTCTTAGCTCTCTCCACTGCTTGCTCCTGCATAATGGCTATATTGGTTGCGTGAGTCAATGTTTCTGGCATTTAAATTTCCACCACCACTCTTAGTTCTTCCTTCAGCCCAAGTATGAAATGATTCACCAACACCATTTCACTCGTACCCCTATCATACATCTTGATGTGATACACCAAATTATCAAACTATGTTCTATACTTAGCTACTGTTCCCTACTGTCGTAACATCAACAACTCCCTTGCTTACTGAAATTTTGGCCATTGCCATATTTCAGTATTGCTCTCCTGAGCTTCAAACCAGTAAGCTGCCTTATCAGACATATGTACCACAGCGGCTGAAACCATAAAATCATCTGGAATTTTGTAGAGCTTAAAGAATAACTGACATTTCTTGATCCATATCCTAGCATCCTTCCCATAGAACTTTGGGAAGTCCATTGTAGGCATCCATCCTCTTTTCTGCTCATTTCCCTCCATTGGGCTGCTGTACTTTTGAGAATTTGGTGCTGCTTTATAGATCCCAGGACTAGAGAAGTCCCAATTGGCTGCGCCGATGGTTGTGGCCTCGGTGGTGTTGCCTCTGCCACCGACAACCCTTCCACATCCTTCTGTAACTTGGTAATGGAACCCATTGAGAGATCAACCTTCATTTGAACATTCTCAACCAATTCTTTATGCCCTTCTAATTTTTGATCTAGTACCAACAACTTCTCCCCCAAATCTCTTTGAAGTGTTTGCCATTGATTTTGGAACTCACCTTGTAGAAATTCCTTCAATCCATCCATCATTGGTATGGTTGGTGCCATGGATCTAGTCCTCGACGCCATGACGCCCCTTCCCAAATTGATCGAACCTCCGGTATAGTGATTTTGCAGCATCACCGAAGCAATGGTTACCCGCCCTTCTGAAAAAAAATTTATCGATCAATTGAGGAAATCTTGGGGAAAATCAGTGGAATCGAGCTAGCTCTGAGACAAAAGTGTAACGATCCCGATCAAGAGCGCAATCGTGAACCCAATTTTGAGCAAAAACAGGAAGGATGAGGTGAGGAAGATCATCACCAGGGTTGCAGCAAAAGGAAGATAAGGGAAAGCTCGGAGAAGAACTGGGGGATTGATTTCATAGAGAAGTAGTTGATATTACAGCTTGCCCTCAATGGCCAAACCCACTAGCTTAAGTACCCGCCTAGTCATCCAGTTCACCACGCACGCTACAACCCACACCGACCCAACATAGCTTAATGCCTCCTTGCCACGCAGGGCAACAGACTCACTCCCCTTTTCTAACACAGAGTTGATCGGTGGCCTTGTTTTTCCGTGCAGAAGGAAAAATCAATAACAACTTCATCCACTGATTGGTCGCCTAAAAAAAGAATAGAAAAAGTACATCATGGTGTACTGTGCTGTTCCTTAGGAAGATAATTATTTTTCCCCTATTGTGTCGGGTGCACTCGGTCAGGTGTACCAGGATAGTTGTTTTTTTTGCTTTGTGCTTTGCAGATCGGTATCGAATACTTCACATGGCGTCTCTCAAGTATGATCTGCCCCTGTTGGACCTTGATATGAGATTTTCTCTCTAACAAGTCAAGATGAAGTCAGTTTTGGCGCATACTGATCTGGAGGATGCACTCGACAACTTTGGAAAGAAAGATTAAAAAACTAGAAAGATGATGAGAAGAGGAGAGGTTATAAGGCTATGTCTCAAATTCATTTTCATTTATCAAAAAATATTTTGCAAGAAGTGTTGCAGAAAAAATCTGTCGCCGCCTTATGGTTAAAGCTGGAATCGATCTGTATGTCCAAGGATCCGACTAGTAAGATGCATATGAAGATGAAACTTTTCACACTCAAATTGCAAGAAGGTGGTTAGGTTTTGAACCATATATCGGTCTTCAAGAAGATCGTTGCTGATTTACAATCTATGGAGGTAAAATATGATGAAAAAGATTTAAGTCTACTCCTTTTGTGCTCGCTGCCTAATTCATATCTAAACTTTCGAGATACCATATTATATAGCTGTGATTAACTATCCGTGAATGAAGTTTATGAGTGTGGCTCTACCTTCAACAGAATGAAAAGATGAAACAGATGGTACACTCGGAAGAGTCGACCTGCAATGCAGAAGCTTTGACCTAACAACAACAATAGAGGGAAAAGCCAGAACAACAGGGGTCGTTTGAAGTCTAGAGGCAAAGAAAAATTCTACAGGTACTATAAGAAGAATAACCATGAAATATCTTAATGTTGGAAACTGCAGAACAAAAAAAAAAAAGAGAAACGGTACTTACCGACCTAAACCTAAATCCAAGGATGGTAAGGCCTCTATTACTTCTGATGCTAGTTCCGACCACGGTGATGCTCTTATTGCTTTTGCTGGTTGTGTCTTAATGGATGCTGAGTGGATACTTGATTTTGCATGTTCTTATCATATGTGCGATAACAAAAATTGGTTTATTACTTATGAATCTATATAGAATGGAGGAGTTGTGCGCATGTGAGATTGTCGGTATCATCTGTTCAAATTCGGATGTATGATAGCATGACGAGGACTTTGATAGATGTGGGACATATCCCAGCCCTAGCCAAGAACCTCATCTCGTTTAGTACCCTCGACCTCAAAGGGTACAAGTATTCCACTTTAGGTGGAGTGTTGAAGGTATCGAAAGGTTCTCTCATAATTATGAAAGAAGATATGAAATCTGCAAATTTATATGTACTTAGAGGCAATACAATCGCCAATACTACTCCTATTATTTCCGCTGCTGTTGCTTCTGATAATTTCAATAACATTAAACTTTGGCATATGCGCCTCAGGTATATGAGTGAACTTGGTATGGCGGAATTGAGCAAGAGAGGACTTCTTGATGGGTGCAACGTTAACAAGTAGGAGTTTTGTGAGCACTGTATTTTTTGTAACCACAAAAGGGTAAAGTTCAACACTTCTACTTATACAATTGAGGCTATATTAGATTATGTATATGTTGATTTATGGGGACCATCCCGTAAACATTTTTTTGGTGGTGCTCGCTATATGTTGACAATTATTGATGATTACTCAAGAAAGGTGTAGCCTTATTTCCTGAAACATAAATATGATGCTTTTGCTGCTTTTAAAGATTGGAAGGTCATGATAGAAAGGCAGACTAAAATGAAGGTAAAAGTCCTTCATATTGATAATGTCATGGAATTTTGTTCATGTGTTTTAAGTTTTATTGCAGAAGAGAAGGCATTGTCAGGCACTGCACCATCCTATGCACTTCTCAACAGAACGGTGTAGCTGAGCGCATGAATATGTCCATCATCTTCAAGACTCGTTGATAAATCGGTCACCCTCTAGAGTTCTTAACAAGAAGATTCTCATTGATGTATAGTCTAGCACACCTGTTGATTATTCACAGTTGAGAGTATTTGGCTGCACTGCATATATACATATTGATAATGAAAACTTGAGCATAGAGCATTTAAGTGCGTATATCTTGGTTATGGTTCAAGAGTAAAAGAATATAAGCTGTGAACCGTGAAACCGAAAGGACTTTAATGAGTAAAAGTGTTGTTTTCAATTAATTTGTTATGTTTCATGAGAATCTGACTACTAATGTCTTTGATGAAGGATAACAGAAAATAAACATGCAAATAGAGCACTTGGATAATGAAGACCATGTAATTAATGATGATGATATTGCTGTCCAAACTATATAGATCCGTGATATTATTTTCTCTATTGATGACTCACCTATTGTTCAACACTCTTCTCCTGTTGTGCATCCTCCACAACACTCCATTGCAGTCGATAGACAAAGGAGCAACATTGTTTGTCCTACTCGCCTGATTGAAGAGCGTAATTTTGCTGGTTATGTCTTAAGCTATGCAGAGGAGGTAGAAGGTTATGTAAAGCCTTCTACTTATACTAAAACAATTATCTCTAGTGATCATGACAAGTGGATGTCCGCCATACAAGAGAAGTTGCAATCATTTGAAAAGAATGGCACTTGGAAAATTGTTCGTTTACCCAAAATAAAAGACCGTTCGCTGCAAATAGATCTTGAAAAAAAAGGAATGTGTGTTTCCTACTAAACCCATGAGATTTAAGGCAAGGTTAGTTGTTAAAGGTTTTAGTCAGATATCAGATATTGATTACAACGATGTTTTCTCTCCAGTTGTGAAACATAGTTTCATTTGCACATTATTTAGTATTGTGGCTATGCATGATCTTGAGCATGAGCAGTTAGATGTTAAGATTGCATTTTTACATGGTTAACTAGAGAAAGAAATTTACATGGTCCAACCTAGACCTGATCATATGCTGGGCCGGGCCGGGCTTCGGGCCGAGCCTGGAAAAACCCGGTCCCAAAAAACCAGGCCCGAGCCCTGCCCGGCCCGGGGCGTCGGGCTCAGGAACCGGGCCCGAGCCCGGTCCGAAGCCCGAAAGCCCGACCCGAAGCCTGGCGGCCCGGCCCGACCACGGCTTAAATTGATAAAATCCCGGGCCCTGGCCCGGCCCGGCCCGACCGCCGGGCTTCGGAAATGAGGCCCGAGCCTGGCCCGATGCACCGGTCGGGCCGAGCCGGGCCGGGCTTTTTCATGCCGGCCTCAGGCCGGGTTTCCCGTGAACAGGTCTAGTCCAACCTAATGGTTTCATTGTTCCTGTTAAAGAAAATTTGGTTTGCAAGTTAAATAAATCTCTTTATGGTCTAAAGCAATCCCCGAGACAGTGGTATAAGAGATTTGACTCTTTTATGCTCACACAGTTTTAAGAGGTCTGAATTTGATAGCCATGTTTATATTAAATTTGTTGATGGGTCACCTATATGCTTCTTTTTATATGTTGATGATATTTAGTAGTAGTGAGTTTGAGATGAAGGAACTAAATGTCTCGAGGAAAATTGTTTGCATGGAGATTGTAAGGGACATGAAGTCCGGTTTGTTATATCTTAGCTAAAAAAGTTACATTCATAAAGTCCTTCGTCGTTTTAATATGCATGAAGCAAAGCCAGTAAGTACTCTCATTGCTCCTCACCTTATATTGTCATCTTCTCGATGTCCTTACTCTAACGAAGAAATTGTGTATATGTTCTGAGTTTCTTATTCTAGTGCTGTCGGTTAATTAATTTATGCCTTGTTTTGTTCCCACCTAATTTGCCTCATGCTATGAGTTTGGTTAGTAGATACATGGCTAATCCTGGCAAAGAACATCGGAAGGCTGTACAATGGATTTTCAGGTATATGCGTGACTCTTCTAATACTAGTTTGTAGTTCGGCATGATTGGAGATGGACTTATTGGATATGTGAATTCTGATTATGCTGCTCATTTGGATAAGAAAAGATCTCTCACCGGTTATGTCTTTACTATTAGTTTTTATGCCATAAGTTGGAAAACAAGTTTGCAAGATATAGTTGTTTTATCCAACACTGAAGCTGAGTACATGACTATTTCTAAAGCATGTAAAGAAGGTACATGGTTAAGAGGTTTGTATGCTAAGCTTTGTAAATATTGCGCTAATTTATGCTGTGACAATCAAAGTGCTATATGTCTTATAAAGGATAAAACGTTTTATGAAATAACAAAGCACATTGATGTCAGATATTATTATATTCGTGATGTTATTTCTCAAAGTAACATTAAGATATGTAATATCAGTACTGATGATAATCTTGCTGATATGATGACAAATCCAGTTCGTGCTACTAAGTTTAAGCTTTGCTCAAAATTAGTTGGTGTTACAATTTAAGACCTAGTGATTTTTGGCGCACGATGTTTTTATTATTGAAGTATGTTGATTGATGACATTTCATTTGCTATAAAATCGGAATTCGTCTCAAGGTGACACACGATAATACTTCCTAATATTATTTCATACCAGATAATACGGCCTTGCCTTTGTTTTTGACATGGTTAGGTGATACTTAACGACGTGTGATGATACTTTCTTAGACTACTCAATATCCGACGATAATGCTCTATAAAAATGATCACATGCATTTTTCACACCACAAGCAGTGATTCCCACATTGTTAGTGTTAAAATATGAGCCGAATTATAATGTGAGACTTGTGTGGACGTTTAGAGGGCCCACTGTTCGGTCATGTTGATTAGCGGATTTGTTTCCGTATTTGACTGCAGTCAATTTTGTTTACCCTATATATATACCTTTTGTAAGCCACACGGGAGAGTAGACGACTCATTGTTATTCCCCTACGTTTGTAATCTTATGATATAGTGGATTTTGTTGGTTGCCGCTCGTGGTTTTTCCCACAAAAGTTTTCAATGTTAAAATCTTATCTCGTATTTTATCTTTGGTTTGATATATTTGCTAACAGTTAGTAACAAGCAATTTTGTCGATCTTCATTATGCAAACATTTCAGCAAGCACCTTGTGTGCAGTAAGAAATATGAAAAATTTATCGCTACGGGTTTTCACCAGTAAGCAAGTGAAGCTTTCCGTTAGGTTTGGCACCGATGCACTGCTACACGTGAGAGGATGAAGAAGCGAAGCAATATGACGTCGTTTTAGTCAACAACACGCTGTTGCGTGCACTGGTGCACAAGGAAGACGAAGCTAGGACACTTCGGCTATGTAGGCGGTAGCCGCGACGTGCTGCTACTTGCTCGAGAAAGAAACAGGGCATTCCCATAGTGTACGCGGCGCCGCACTGTTGCGCATGAGCTAGAAGAGTGAGTGCCACACAACGCGCGCGCTTCCTCGTGAGGACAATGAAGCGAGGCCCAAGGGGAGGGAAATGCAAAGCCAAACGATTTTTTAAAGAGGGAAATAAGAATTATCATCCTGTATCATTGATTAGTAGGAGAAAATAAAAATTAAAAAGCACGTGCAATGATATAGACAAACACAACGTTTCTCTGCAATCCAGGTCAAAGCAATACACACCACCGGGAACACCGCCTACAGAGCAGAAATAAGGAATGCAGCCCCACTGCTGCTACCTAGGCCAAAGGCCGAATAGGAGAGGGAGATACATGAGAGGGAGAAGGGGAAACGCCACCAACACTCACACAGAACGAGCAGCTACTGGAGCAAAAGACCCAGCGGAAACCCAAAACATAAGTACGATGACCATAACGCCTCCAACAAGATAGCGACGGAGAGGCCCCGCCACCGTCGCAAAACCGTTAGAGATTTTCACCCAGAGCTGGGGAAGGTCTAAAGGGTGATGCCTCCAACAAGGGAACAACACCAAAGGTAACGCCATCACCGGCCCAAAAGGGCAGGGAAAACCATGCCCTACTAGCGCACAAGGCAGAGGCTGTGGAAGGTCGACGGCACTACAATAATCGAGTTGTCGACCGAAGATGCAGAGCCGAAGAGCGTGCACGAACACTGCCACCGGATGCGGAAGATGCCGCCCATGCCACCCGACACCTCGAAGAAAAGGAGGTTCAAGGTGATGGGGACAGGACCGAGTCAGGAGGCAGAGAATGAGAACTCCGCCAGTGAAAGGTCGCCAACTAACGCCGCCGGAGAGAGGCCACCACTCCTGGTTGCCCATGCACTTTAAGCGAAGCAGACCAGACGACAGGCGGCACATGCCGAACCCCGCGTCAATCTCAAAAGACGCCATTCGACTCCACTTAGCACCTCGTAGGGAGGAGTGGGCTAGAAGGCGACTAGGCGAGGATGGGACTAGGCTAGAGACAAGGGACACCATCCGACTACTGTGGCCACGACCGAAGTGGCCCCTCAAATGGTCTCCATCGAGATAGGCTCAGCGGGATGGGGAGAAGAAGAACAAGAAGATACTGGTGCCGAACTTCGCCGAGCTACGAGGCTACCAGATAAACGACCCTAGAGAGAGACCACTCAGGCTGCTCCAACTCACCACCGCTAAATCCGGGCCTCCTGCCTGGCCTCTCACAGAGCGGTCCACCTGGCGATCACCCAAGACGGGCCCACGTGAGGGGAAGAAGGAAGAGGAAGAGCTGACAACAAACTCCACAACAGCGCGCGAAGGAAGGGATGAAGCAGAAGGGGAGGCCGCGCGTTCAGTCAGAGACGACGCGCAACCGGCAGATGGGGATTGGGGGAGGATCGACGGAGGAGGGCCGTCGCCCGCACACCCACTGTTGGATCTGGCCGCTCGCCACCGGACCCTGCCGCCCGCCGCGGGGGCTGCCGCTAATACGCCTACTATTGGAACCGGCCGCTCGCCGCGCGACCCGATCGCTCTCCGCTAGATCTAGGCAGCCGGTCGTCGAATCCAGCACCACAACGCCAGTGCGCCGCCACCGATGTGGGGAGCAAGGGAAGGGCTCCAACCGACGACACGTTGGGGATACGATGAGGGCGCCGCACGAGACGAGCCTTACCCCACGCACCAACGGGGAGATTCATTTGAGGAGCAGAGAGGGTGGCCGCAGCCACCGACAACGACGCGCAGGCGCGACACTCCACTCGAGCACTCACCCGTGCGGACGGCAGAGTCGACCACCCTCCTGAGCCCCATCATCTTGACAAAGAAGCTGGTGCTGAAGAAGGCATTGGACGACACCACGAGGACCGGGCCTTCGGCATTGTCCATCGATAAGACCCCGCGCAGCGGCTGCCGCGGCCGCAGTCGATATGGTGCTGCCGTCGAGGCCTCAAGCATAGAGGCATCAGGGACGAAGACGAGGAGGGACACCCGACGGAGTGTTCCAACGCCGCTTGCCACTAGATCCGGCCGGCTACCGCTGGAATATGGTCGTCGGATGACGGATCTGGCGCACAACCGCTGGATAAGGAAGGGGTTCTAGGAGTTACACCGGAAGGAGGGGGAGGAGAAGGGGGAGCAAGATGAGAGGAGGGGAAGAGGGGAGGGGGGCAGCAGCCTCCAGATGACCGGTGTCGGCAGCGGCGCTAGGGTTTGGGAGGGTGTGAGTTGGGTGGCGGGGTTGCCCCTGAGCCACCCTGTGGAGAGAGACGCGAGGGCCTCTCTATGGAGGCTTTGCAAAGATAAACATTGTGATACCGTTTGGCATAGAAAACAAGTGGTATATGTAGAGCTATAGCGTACAATAGTTGCTTCCATTAACATAAAGGCACGCACACTTGTGCTTAGCCACTGTTAATAGTTTTTAAAAAAAGTCTCAAAAAAGATAAGAACAAGGGGTTAATCCCTCGACCTATAATTTTCACAACTGGGATGCTACCAGCTCAGCGTTCAGTTCTGGTTTGACTGAGTTTATCAGAGTAAATCTTTGACCTCCTTAAAACTCATCATTCTACATCCTTGGGTTAACTTTCATTCAATTGACTAAAATATTTAGTTAATTTGCTCTAAAAAAATTTCAAAACAAATTGTCACTCAGTTTTTCGGGAAATTGAATTTAGAAGCCAAACAAACCAAATGCGCACACTACGTACGGGCTTCCACCTGACACCTGACAGCAAGGAACTGTAAGGTGCAAGGCCCAGCGAGGCCAGCGTCCACGCGGAACAGGAGCTAGTTGGCAACCGGCTGGGCCGATAACATAACACGTTAATTGGAATCGGACGAATTTATGATTTCATTTTCTTTACTCGAGAGGAATGGCAGGCACTTGACCACGTCACACGCATCGGGCTCGTAATTGAGGATGAACTTTGCCTAACTTTTTTTTTTCTAGAAGGAAAATTTCAGAATTTGATAGTTAGAATTTGATACGTGGGAATATGGGATTGGCTTTGTCCATGACGGTAGGCGGAAGTGGTAAATCCTGAAATAGAGGTTTTAATGAGCTTGAAATCTCTGTTGTAGACGTTGCCCAACTTTCAGTAATCCCCAAGCGAACATCCCAACCTTGTTAGACACTACAATGGACGAAAGATCTGAGAAGCATCAAGACATAAGAACATATAATGTACATGGAGGAATCAGAAATGATGATATACAGACGGGGTAAAAGAATCAAACAAAAGAACCGAAATGAAATCTCACACCGCCCGAATCCCTCAAGAATCCACTACCCTAGCTATCAAAAGGAGGAGGTAGAAGAAGAAGAAAAGGAAGAAGAAGAATGGCGAGGCCGAGGAAGGAAGGATGCTATGTCCAGTCCAGGAGGAGGAGGCCCTCAGAAGAGCTTGTAGGTGGACGAGGCGTCGAGCGGATGGATGAGGTAGGTGAGCACCAGCGCCACGATCATCAGCACGTAGGCGACGCCCTGATCGATCGACGTCCCTGCGCACATCAACCCACGCCCGCGTCAGGATCCACGGCTCAAGAGCGCAAGAGTGCGGAAGCAAGAAGCAGCGCAAGAACACAGGCTCACCGTCGCTGGTGGGCGCCGGCGCGGGGGCCTGCGCGGCGGCCGGCATGGCTGCAGCGAGGACGACGACGACGGCCGCAGCGGCGAGGCAGAACGGCGTTCTTGCCATGGGTGATGATGGGTGCGCGCCGCGAATAATTAAAATCCGCGATCTCTCTAATTCTCTATGGCCGCTTGGCGACGCCCCGTTCTCTCTCCTTATATAACGGCTGTCAGTTCGTGATTGTATAACGGATCTCTCTTTCTCTCTCTCTCTGTCTCTGTCTCTCTCTCTCTAAACGGCTGGGCTGGACCTCGCTGGGATCTGGATGGCGTGTTGCGCCGGCGAGGGGCCCCGCTCACATGGAGGACGACCGTTGCTGGAATTCTTTTATGCGCGGATCGCGTCGTCTTCGGCTCTTGTTGATTCCAGTCTGGAAGGCCATGCCTGAGGCCGCGCTGGCTCCGCATTCCGATGCGTTTGCAACCATCTGGCCGCCGAATTATTCCCATGCTCAGAGTCAGGGGATGCCCTGTTCATTTCTTGGTTTGTTGGACGTGGCGCCGAATCAGATTCACTTTGTGTGATCCAAAGTGCTCTCTTGAGGAGAGCATGATCAATAGATTGGTCTACCACATGCTCTCACATAAATATCCAATGTGTTCAAATGAATCAAGTGTAAATCAAAGTTTCGAAACCTACGATATGTTTAAAATGGCTTATATTTATTTGGTAAAAAAACAAAGGACCAGCTACAACGCAAGCGCCTGCGTTTTAGCATTTAGCGCAGGTGATCGAATTTTCAGTATAAACACATAGAAATTTCAACAACAAGAACAACAGAAAAAATAGTATAAAAGATGTGAAAAAAAATTAAACAAAGGAAAATAGGCATACCAACTAAATATGATTTGTTATTGATGTATTTACGTCTCATTTACATCAATTTAATAAAATAAAAATAGAAATTGCAGTATTAAAAAAAATTTCACATAAATATGAACTAAAAAAAACATTAAAAACAAATGGGGCTTCTCATGATGCGCGCCATGCATGTCTCATCGATCCGGTATTAACGCCAACAAACCGCACATGCGCGTGCTTTGGAAATCACGAGCGAAAAATCGCCTGCAGCCAGTCCAAACGCCGGCGCCTATGACTGAGTAAAAATGATTTTTTAATATATAAATTTTTCAGCATAAAAAAGTTTGCATGCTTGCATGAAAAAATTGCTGGGCACTTAGCATTGGTAGCTTGCCCGCATGCACGCATGCATCAGCATTAGCAGCTCGCTGGCGGTAGCATGCGTAGAAGCGCGAGTGAAAAGATCGCCTGCATGGGTAGCCAAATACAAGCGCCTACAGCCCAGTAAAAGCGAAAAAATAATTTAGCTTTTAGTTTATTTGTTTATCAAGAGACCGTCACAAAAGGCTGCTAATATAATGGACCAATTTTTGAAAAAAAAAGCACATTAAAAAATCTTTCAAAATCAACTTAGCATTTATCTCAGTTCAACTCAATCAATTTATTCCTTCGGTCCATCGATGGTTACTTGGATTGTGTACTGATACATTGTTCTCCAAAATTACAACCTCCGGTCATGAAAAAAAGTCGCCGTTAACTTTTGTACACGTCTTTGACCATTCGTCTTATTAAAAAATTTAGTTCAAATCTATAAAAATATAAGTCATACTTAAAATACATTTAATAATAAACCAAATCATAACAAAATAAATAATATTTATATAACTTTTTTGAATAAGACAAATGGTCAAAAACATGTCTGAAAGTTAACGGCGACATATTTCTGTGACTAGAGGGAGTACTTCGTTGCCTTTGGGTTTTACGGTGAGAACTCAGGGGTTCGCGCTTAATCAACACACCAAACTAACATCGGGAGGAATACATGATGAGACATGGACAGGATCTCCACTCAAATCAATGAAGTCGCATTTGAGAGAGAGACCGAGAGTAATGTAACGTAATGAGCAAGAAGACAAGGGAGGCCAAGCTATGAAATGTATGTACGTGCAACAGCGCAAGTCTACATGACGGAAAGACGCTAGAACACCTAAACGTTTCTAAAAGCATTGACCAGCTGCTGTTCACCAGCATGTGCTGTGCAAAGCTAGAGCTACCTTCCAGATTGATACTCCCTTTGTATTTTTTTTATTTGACACTTATAACTTTTAAACACACTTTCACCGTTCATCTTATTCAAAAATTTTAGTACAAACATGCATGTAAAATACTATAAGTCATGTTTAAAGTACCTTTAAAGCATTGACACAGCATATGTTGGCGAATAGCTGGTATATCAGAGCTACCTTCCGGATTGGTATATTAGAGAAGGCTCCTTAGTCCTTAGCTAGCTGTTTCCCACAATCGATCATTTTACTATTAGCAGAGTAGGGCGCATGCACAGAAGATTGGGATCCAGCAATGGTGAATCAATCCTAGTTTATTTGTTGATTTTGTATATACTTTCTGTTGAATATGGGCCATGGGCAACCGAAATATGCCCGGGCCTGGCCCAAATTATTCTATTATTAGTTTAAACGGACTTTGACCATTGTTAATAATAGCGTTGAAAATACGAAACTGACAATTCAAATAGGACTTGAAATTTTTTCGTGTGACTAGATTTTTTAAAAACAACGTTAAAAAGTCAAATCATTCAGAACAAACAATTAATTTGAAAAAAAAAGGGCCAATAGCCATGGTTAGATCATTTCTAGCAGCCTCCCCAGACATATACATACCTCGCGCTCTACATGGTGGAGATGGTAAGGTGTTCCCTCCCCTCCCATTCCTTCCTCTGCATTGCCAACGTACAATCACTAGATATGAAGTAAGAAAAAATTCAGGTGAAAGTGCAACATTTGGGTCAGAACGTTGTAAATGAGGCATTTCGGTCACAATGATTTTGTAATTGAGAATGTATGTATTTGGCCCTGGAAACGTATCATTAGATTCTATTTTGTGATGTACTGAAACTGGGCAATTCCTTTAAACAAAAAATTGACACTTCCTGCAAACAAAAATTGGACAGTCTATACAAGACCCAGACAAGATACAAACACCACGAAATCATCATTTACAACTAATCAGCGAAATCGATGGTGAGTTTTCTAGAAACAAATATTAAATAGGTCCATTTTCTATTTAGAAATGAGAATCCTCTAAACCGTATGGTGATGGCTTTCCTCCCTCTGCACAAGATAGTAATGAGCTTATGTTGACTCCGGCGGCCAGAGTGGGAGTAGTGAGCAGCGCCTTGTATCTACTTGTTGGAAGAGGGGGCAGCACCGTGTCTCATTACGGGAAACGACAACAAACTCGATGGCTCGAACCATCGAGATTAAAAGAAAAACCATCAAGAGAGGTCAGTATTGACGGCCATCCATCCAGACTAGACCATCGAGTACGCTCCGTTGAGAAAGAAACGTAGTCTCGATGGTTTAGCCGTTGAAAAAGCTTCTCTTAGTGGCCAAAGTGATCGAGACGGGAAGCCATGCCGTTGTCAAGGATAGGATGGCATCTCTCGACAACCATATGAAGACCGTAGAGAGAGATAGAGAAACTACTTGCCTCGATGGCTCACTTTAGCTGGTCGAAAGAAAGCCCAGTGGCCCCACTCGCAACGATGCAGACTGGTAATTCTCTCTCCACAACCTGTTGCACGATTGTTTGGGATGGCCCTCTCTTGATGGCCAAACTTAAGCTACCGAGAGAACTTAGTTCCTGAAAAAAAAAGCTTCAAAATTACAAAACACACACACACACACACACACACACACACACACACAATTTAAGTTGTTGCTGCTCCCACCAGAAGTAGCGGCCACACCTGCCAAACCTAAAACACCCGCAACATGTATATTCCCCGGATTCGCACATACTCATCCACAATTCCACATTCCACCACATGCACACATATTACATCCACATGCATATCCAAAATAAATCGAAATGGACAACATCGACATAACCAAACAATGTTCAACACCCTCCTAAGCCAACGGACCCCTATGTTCGATCTATTCAATGTACCATATGTTAACAGTTTTCCCTAATTTCTAAGCCAGGTCTAGCACATTTTGGCCGACATGTCAAAGCTAGCACTTATGGTTGTGTTTGTTTGGTTCGGCCGGATAAGCACACGCCAAGAGTACTTAGACCAAGGGGACTACCTCCACCACATACTTGAAGCCATCAATACCACCTGACTTGCCACCTTTAGCCAACACATGCCACGTAGGTTTTAGTTGATTATTAGGTTATTAAAAATAAATCAACATCTCCAAATCATACTAAGTCACAGAGGCAATTATAATGATAAACCTAACCAATTACCAACCCATAAGCAATAGCAAACTAAGAACGAGGATAGGCTAGGAAAGAACTAAGGAAGGAAGAAACAAGCTAAATTCATGGTCTGTGACGCTATGTGAATATAATAGGTTCTACCCCGACCCATCATTTCATGCGTGAGGTAAATAGATAAAAACAGTAAACATGGTGAGTTTTCGCATGGTAGGAAGAAAGATGCAATCTATCTTACCTTGGTAGTACTCCCGATCTTAGGATCCTCCTCCGATTTGCTCCTGTAATCACATAGGAGCGATCTACATGTATATGCGATTTTATAAAAAACAACAAAACAATCAATATAACATATAGTCTATCAAATATATAAAATTATATTCTATTTATGGGAATTAATGGCTTTGGAATCATCTAATTTGGAGTTCAGATGCTCTCAGAATAATTCCTACAAGTTTCGCAAAAATCAGAAACCCCAAAACTAAATAAACTGGCCTCAACTGGGTTAACCAAAGAAAAATTGGAAAATTCAGTTATTTGTGCAGCGAGCGAGGCGAGCGGGCGCCCGTGGGGAGCAACGGCGGCTGGGGGACATGCGGCAGCGTCCAATAGACGGCGCGGCGCAGGCGACGGCTGGCTGGCGGCGGTGACCCGTGCTTCGGCGACACATGGCGGCGAGGACGCGGCAGTGGGCGCACGACGCGGCGGCGGAGCTTTTGCGGGCGCGTGCTTTCACCAAAACTTGTGATCCATATATCCATCTGGACCGTTTCGATGAGCTCTACGCTATGGTAGCATCTACACTAGGGTTTGGGCATGGCACAGAGAGATATACCTCGAAAGGGTCTTCGGTGGCTAGAGTTTTGGTTGGTAGGGCTCCTGGGGGGTTTATATAGTGGTTTGGGATGACTTGGATCGAGCCTAGGTTGGGGGAGTTGGATTCGGACTCAAATTTTGTTCCGAGTAGAATTCAGATCCCCTAAATTAGGAAAGTGCGCTATCTTTTGATTTTTGGTTTGGGCCTCAATATCTAGTTGGTTTTAGTCTTCTAAAAACTCCCCTCAAAATTTGGACACAAGATTCTCTCGTTGGCTCACTATTCCATGTGTTTTATGAGCTTTCGGCTAAAAGGCAACACACATGGACTCAAGTGCTAGATTAGGAATCTGGTTTTGAAATTTCGGCGGTGGCTAGGGTTGGGTTTCTAATGCTCCCCTGGATTTTCCTTGGATTTTTCCAAAGGTTTTTCTCGGGTTTTGGATTTATACCTAAATCAAACTAGTTTAAAATAGGGTTTTGTATATAACAATTCCCTTTTATCTAGTTTTAGGGTTTTTAAAATACATGTGACATACGTTAAAATAGACGATGTCACATCCTATTGTTGGCTCAGCAAGGAGTGGCTCAGAAGGTAAACATCGGAGGGACGCCGTCGAAGAGATTGTCGATGAAGTAGGCATCCTGGCTCCCTGATGTGTTGCCCTCCTGTCCTTGAACTGCAGCTACATGCATTGAATTAGAACCCTATATAGAAACACAAGCCTATTAGATGTACGGTGTCAAATTCATGGATTAGTAGATAATTTGAGCTAGAATAACTTATCGCGTCCATATCGATCCCAAAGCCAACTTGTGAAGGAAGTGGGCCCACGTAGTCACCTGGTGGGACGATAGCCGCAGTAGGCACCCTATAAGGGAGGTGGGCCCCATAGAAGCCTCCACCGCGCTACGGTGGTGGACCCCATAGACGCTTGGATGACGACTAGTACCGCTTAGGCAAACCTAAACATTTATTAGATGTGAATGTGTCAAATAGATGTTCAGTGTGATGTAATTTTTTAAGTTTAGAATAAATTACCCCATCCAATTGAGAGTGGTTCTCCATGTAGGCTAATCTGGCCTCAAACTGCGCTCGTTGTCTAGCGATCTCCTCGTCCTGCCTCTTCCGTGCCTCCTCCACCATTATCAGGCTCTCCTGCACCCGCATTTGTTTTCATTGCTCTTCCCTATCTTGCTCCCTCTCCCTTTGCATTTGCGTCTTGAATGTGCGACGGCTCTTGGTGTGCGTGTGGGTAGCCCGCATGGCGAGCATGTAATCCTCGAACCTACAATAAAGCATTGTGAGTAGTTACAAAATTTGAATTGAGACAGCTTGTAGAAATGATAATTGATCCTACCTCAGGTGGGCCTAGCCCATCGCAACCCTACCACGAGACTTTCCACCCATAGCCTCATGTATAAGAAATGGTTCCAGTGATTTCTCTTCCAGGGTGTTTTCTTGTCTGTGCTTCTGGAGGTAGGCCTGTTGGTAGCATTCCTACATTGATGCGAAGAGTCGGCAATCATGGTAAAAAAAATGTGTGGAACAGGGTGAAAAATGGGATGAATGTGTTGCGTACCTCTTTCTATGCAGTAATGGGGTTCATGGCCTCGATGGAACCATCTTTGTTCTTGGAAGAGTGGCCCCTCCAAAAGGCCTATAACCAAGAGATTAGTTCCCCGGTCGCTTTTGCCTGCATTGTACAAAGGGAAGATAGGGGCTGGTGTAAAAAATGATGTTACACAAAGTAAAACAGATACATTACCATTTTCCTTCTCAGCCAACATCTTCCTAGTAATAGTCTTGGTCCCTTTAAAAGGTTGGTTCTTTTTTGCCGTCTCGGACCACTCACAGAACTCTAGGCTGGCCCAGTGGTGGGTCAGGGCATCCTAGGAATTTCAGATGTTCAAGGCCCACTCTAGTCGAACCAAGATATACTACAGAGCTGTGAGGTACTTAGATGTGAGCGAGGGTGCTCCCAATCCTCTCGTTGTGCTCAGTCCTACCAAAATCATGACAAATATTGGATGTGTAAGAATATTTAAGGAAGAACAAAAATGCAATGAGCAATTACTTGTAAAACTATTCAACCATTGAGACGTGTGCCCCGAACATTAGATCCTGCACCTTCTGTGTAACATCCCAATTTTGAAAACCATAAAAATCATGCCATCATTATTTCATGTAAATGAAAAATTTCCTATAAAAGTTTATTATGAAAATGTACATGTTGCCTTCTAAATACTTCATTCAAAATTTTGAATGTCAAAATAATTTTGCAAAAATCAAAATCTACGTTTGATAATTAATATGACGACGGGTAGCTTACCGGGGGTATTATCGGTAGTAGATTTAATTGGGGTTATGCGCTAGATCTCGAGCTCAATGGTAACACAAGATAGGGATTATCCAGGTTCAGGCCCTCAAAACTGAGGTAACACCCTAATCCTGCGTTATGGAATTATGAGGAGGATTTGGTGATCAAGGAAGCTTGTATATCTCTATGACCCTTACCCCTCCCTTTATATAGTGCAGGGGGGATAAGGTTATATGGTATGATCTCTAAGTAGTCCAGCACTCATACGCACCGGTGTTTACAGGTATGAATCTCCTAATCACACGGAACCAAGCTCTATCCTCAGGACTATCCTTGACGCCCAAGTCACATGTGGCCCGAGTGGTTCCTATCTTCTTCCAGCCGGCTCGGGTTGCCCGTATTTGCTACCTCATGGGCCCTCCGTGAGGATACTCGAGGCCCATGTAGTCCACAATAGCCCCCGAGTGCTTTGCAATCAAGTCAGATGTCTTGCCAACTGGCGCGTCTGATCGTTCCTGCAATCTGAAAGAGATTGTAAAGAACTCAAGAGATCTTTAAGTTAGAACTTTAGAGCAACGCCCGACTCGGAAATATCAAGATTCTAGCAATCGGCCTATTTCATGAGGCACGTCACTCTGATTTTAGCTATGTATTTCATCAATTTAGTTACTTGGCACCCATTCTCAGTTTGTAAAAATGGCAATCGACCCATCATGGAGCGTGCCTTCAGCCACACAATCACTGTTTCCGTCTTGCGGCATACTGCAGGTTATGCATTTAGAATGTGTACAGCATCAAACGCCTGACCCTGACTTGCACGAACCAGCACTTGGCCCAGCATGGGGCATATTTCCAGTCGGGTGGTGCCTGTCCCAACCGGACAAGGGATCAACTGGCGATCCACTTAAGGGCGTACCGACTGGACAAAGTTTGGCCGAGAGGTATTTGTATCTAAACGGCTATATACAACTGGCGACCTATGAAAGGCATACCTCCGAAACAGTATCCAAGCTTTATCAACACCCAACCTTGAACATGCAAAGTTGGCTAGTGAACCAACATGGGGTATGCCATGAAACATTTTTATTAGGTGGCGCTTCCGGTCATATGCCCTCAAGGGTGTACCGAGACCAAATTAGGCTTGATGCCAACATATCGCCACCGCTGTGGTGTGTTGCTAAGAAATGTTGTCAAGGAGGTTGCCCTTTGCTTAATGAGATTAGGCCCAGCCGAAGCATCGCTCGCCACCGCCAGGAAACGCACCCGCGCCCACTTCCGTCCCATCATCATGATGGCTTCACTGTGTTTAGAACTAGTCGCGGGGTGCATCTCTTCGTATTATTCATGTATAAAAAGAACCCAAATACAGCACATTACGCCGCATCTAGTCTCTAAGCAGCCTTCTCCCTGCAAAGCATTTAGCCTCCTCTCCTTCTCTCTTTTGCCATGAACGGACAAGGCGAAGAGCTCGATCAATGGGCCATTGGTGCGTCTGAGCAAGCCGCCTCCGCCGCCGCTGCCCACACCCTCATGGAAGACCTCAATGGCGTGAGGCAGCCGCGGAAATCCGCACCGAGGAGTCCATTAGGGTCCTCGTTCGTGGATTTCCACAACTATACTCAGTGCGTATCCAACTGAACGACGCACTGGTCGCCTCCATGCTAGCGGACTATGGCTCTAGGGCTGCTTTTGCTGCTGGAGGACGAAGATAATGTCCCTAGTAACAGTACCAGGCGCCTCATCCGCCTCGCCAGGGAAAGCGATCTTCTTTTTTCCTTTCTTTTTATTCTTTGCAAGCCAGCGACGAGCCCTAGCTCACTGTGCTGCACTGCAAAGTATCCTCTGTAATCCTTCTTAAGAGACATTAATTAATGAAAATCTTTTGGCAATCCAAACTGTTCTTACTCTTGTTTTTGTACTGCCATTGAATCCCGACTGATTCTGTCGCCATCCAAACAATAAGGCCGACCAAGACCTCAAGTCCTCACTCAGCACTTCACCAATCCTCTTCACGAACGGCACTTGGCAAACCCGAGTGGTTTAACTTAGCTTCTACCAAAGTAGCCACATTTCAGTATCGAATAAGGCCCAGCCCAAATACGTTCCATGGCCCTTTAAATTTGGGGACAAGGGAACGAGCCGTTCTACCCCGCCCATTTCTCGCTCCAGCAGTTTCATTCGCTCCTGTGAACTCCGCCGCTAGGGTTTCCTTCCTTCACACGCTCCGCCACCACCGATCCCAATCTAGCAATGGCTCCACCATCTCCCGTCGCCGCAAAAGCGATCAAAAGTTCTAAGGAGTGGATGAAGTCCATTACCACCGACCGACGACTACAGAGGCTCGTGTTCTTAGGCGTGCTCCCTTCGGAAGAGTTGATTTCATGGCGCGCCGCCGCCGGTGAGTCCTCCCCCACCCCTCGTTCTGACGAGGTGGTAGTCTTGAAGTCCTTTTTCCTTGGGGATTTGAAACCAAGGGGCTGACTAGCGTCTATATAGTCATAAACTAGAACTTCCGCCGTGTCCAGCACTTGAAAGAACGAGTGCACCTTGGATTCCAATACTCGGGGTCCAGAGATGCCACTCGGGAGAGTGAAGACAAGATCTCCCAAAAATCCGTAACCGACCGAGTGGCTGAGCTCTTCGCCCCTAGCACACTTATTGATAACGCTGACTGCCTGAGTCCATATCGTTTAGCGAATCCGCCTCCAGCGGTAAGCAAAGAACTTCCTTTCTTTCAATTTCAACTGACATCAAAAGATTCCATCATGATTAACCAGGTTTTGACCCTTTGCAGGATTGTGTCACATTGTTCTCAGTCTGTCTAGTCCCCAAAGTCCCCAGCCACAAGGAAGCGCCACTTAAGCGTCCTGCAGAGGACTCAGTTGATGCTCCTCCAGCCAAAAAAGGCAACGAAATTGTCTTCGAAGACTCAGATGAAGATGAAGAAGAGGATGACACACCGCTTCTGCACCGACGCCGCCAAAATCCAAAGTTAGGCGCTGCCACCGCTGAGCGAGCTCCAAGCCTCTCAACGCCTCCAATTACTAACCCAAAAGCTGCATCAGGGCCAGGAGGAATTTCTGGCACAATCCCGAGTGGACAAACCACTCGGAATAGTGCTGGCATCAAATTCACAACGACACAAAGGTTTCCCCTCATAACTTCTTCTTTCGGTTGTCTTAACAAAGTCGTGTTCTTGAAATCTTCTTTTACTCACAGGAAACCCACCTCGGGTATCTCCATAGGCAAATCCAGTGCTAAGGCACCAACCACTGCATCGACTGCTCCTCCACCACCGAATCCTCGAGCCGATCCAACCCCAACTGGGGAGTCGGCCCAGCACGCAGCTTCCCTACCGCCTACTTCACCATCCTAGGCGACTCATCAATCCTCCAAGGCTAAGAGTCTCATTCCAGCACCTGCTCCAGGGTGCTCAGAGCCAGAAATCGAGGAAATTCCTCGTCCCGCCTCCACTGCATCCACTCCTTCTCTCCGCGTAAAATGGAGGAAGGAGATGGAAGGCTACCAGGTAGATGACACCCAAGAGGCAGAAGAGTGGGAAACGCTTCAGATCGTGGCGAAGTTTAGCTCCAAAGTGCTTGAGGTGAATCATCTTCGCATCTTGAATTTTATCGTAATTAAAGTGCATCCAATCATTCTCTTTGCCTCCGTATAGTGCATGAGCAAGCGGTCGGCACAGAAAACCCAATGTCTCCAGAAAGCCATCGCATAATTAAAATCCAAAGACGAGTTTGACAATGCGCTTTATCCACAAAAATCACAATACCGTGGCGAGATCGAAGAGCTTCACAGGGAAGTCACCGGACTGCATATCCGCCACGTGGAAGAAGCCAATACCATCCGAAGTAAGAACCCACCCGAGTGGTGTCAAGCTCATTGCTAGTCTTGAGAATATCTTATAATCAATCTCTCTTTTCAGACCGCGACAAAGCTCTGGCTTCCCTTCAAGAGAGGTGCAAAGCCCTGTAGGAAAACCAAAAAGTGCTAGAAGCAAAGCAGATGACTATGAAAGGGGAAGTTTTCCTGGCCAACACTCAAGCCAAGAAGTCAGCTCAAGAGCTGAAGGGTAAATTCTCCAACTCAAGCTCTCTCCAGCCCGGTTCTACTAACATCCTTGTCGCATCATCCTTATTGACTGATTTACAGCTTATCAAACAAAGGTCAAGGCCCAATTCGAAGTCTTCGACGAGAAGGTGAAGTCCGCCATCGAACTACGCAACAGAACTTTGAAGGCGGCCGCTCCGGTGCTTCAATTCCTCCACCCTAAAGAAGAGTTGCCCACCAACGTAGATGTTGTGATGGCTCTGTCGACTGGTGGCTAATCGGGGTCACTGTCGGCAATGAATTTGTTACGGGGATGTGCACAAGAACTAAACCGGATGGTAGCACAAAACAGGGATTTATACAGGTTTGGGCCCTCAACACGGAGGCAATACCCTAGTCCTGTGCTCTGGGATTATATTTCTGCAAAGATTCGCAGAGGTAACTATCCAACGTGGGATGCGTATGATGATGGTGAAGATGTTTATGTTCTATGCCCCCTACCCCTCCCTTTATATATTGCAGAGGAGATGGGGTTACATGGTTCTATCCAGTACATGGTACCAAATTCAGTTATACCGATGCATGATATGCTAGTATGAATCTCCTAATTACATGGAGCTCGACTCTATCCTCAGGAGCATCCTTGGTGATCAAGTCTTGCGTAACCCGAGTGGTCTCTATTCGATCCAGCCGGCTTGAGTCGCCCCCTATCTGCCTCCTTATGTGCCATCTAGAGGATACCCGGGGCCCATGTAGTGCACAGGCTCGGCTTCAAAACGCTTCCACCCAGCTGAAGGCCTTTGTGAAGGAAGCTGCGACAACATGTATGAGCCAAGCATTAGCTATTTCGAAGTCTCACTATCCCAACTTTGACCTCGATGCCATAAGGGAGGGCTTTGCTCCAAAGAAGAAGCCTCCGCTCTCATGGAGGAAGTTAAGGAAACTTCCATCACTTTAGTAAACAATTTAGATATGTAAATGCTATCTCTTTGTCAAAATAATTCTGCAATGTATGCAATTGTTGATCCTCCGTACTACTAATGTCGTTTATCCGAGTAATTGTGTAATCATACTTTTCGTGTAACGCCTTTTTCCGACTGGTCCAGCCCCCAAGTGCTAGGAATTGGTGCTTGACTCTCTCTCCAAACACATGCCTAGTGACCAAACATTGTCAATTGTAAATCAAGGCGCCAGAACTCAGAATTTCAAGATACTCAAAATCGACAATCGTATGTAAAGAGAAAGCAACTTCATTAATAAGATAGGGTGCGATGAAGCCGCACACTATTCAGTGTAGCCCCTCACTTACCGCTTAGTCGTAGACAGCTAGGCAGCAAGTCAAACAATCAATATATTTTACAGAAAACTCGAATACAAAATTCAAGAATAAAAATGACAGCTGCTCGATGTTCTAAGTGTTAGGCACATCCGAGCCATCTTCACGTGTGAGTTGATAAGCTCCCGGACGAGTCGCCTCATCAATCACATAGGGACCTTACCAAAGTGGCAAGAGTTTATGCTCATGCTTCCCATTCCTTCGAATGACTATATCTCCCTTGGAGAGTGCACAGCCCCGTATATTGCGTTGATGATAGTGACGCAGGCCCTGCTTGTACTTGACCGACTAGATCATTGCTGCTTCCCTGGCCTCTTAAAGCCGATCAAGGTCTTATAATCTCCCTTCATCCGACAGGCTGTCTTCATAATTTTGAACTCGCAGAGAGTGAAATTTCAACTCAGTCGGAAGACTGCTTTTGAGCCATAAATCAGGAAAAAGGTGTCTGCCCGGTTGCTCGGCTTAAGGTTGTCCTGAGCTCCTAAAGAATCGAAGGCAACTCCTTAACCCAGAGCGTAGCATACGGTTTGAGGCGATCGAAAATCCTTGCTTTGAGTCCTTGTAGAATCATTCCGTTGGATCGCTCCACCTGCTCATTGCTTCTAGGGTAGGCCATCGAGGCATAACAAATCTTGAATCCCAACTCCTCACCCCAGTGTTGAAACTCGCTGTTCTAGAATTAAATGCTGTTGTCGATGATGATCCGATTGGGCACACCAAAGCGAACAACGATGTCTCGGAAGAACTCGCATGCCTTGGCTGCCGTAATATCCACAATCGGCTTGGCTTCGAGGCAACGAAGAAATGAGTGAACCCACCTTGCGCTCGCTTGAGAGGCCCCACCATGTCGAGATTTTAGACGGCAAAGGGCCAGGTGATTGATATGGTTTGCAGATTCTGAGCCGGCATATGAATCTGCCGCGCAAAGAATTGACAGCCCTCACACCTGCGCACTATATCTTTCGCATCTGTTACAGCAATTGGCCAAAAGAATCCTCGCCGATAGGCCTCACATACAAGAGAACTTGCCGCCGCATGGTGCCTGCACTCCCCCGAATGGATGTCGTTGAACAGATCCATGCTTTCTTGCTCAGATATGCAATGTCTTTGTACCCCGGAACTGCTCTAGTGAAAAAGCTCGTCTCCGGCTACCTTATAATTTTTGTTCCAACATGTTATGCACTCGGCTAGGCTTCGATCGTCTGGTAACTCACCTCGAAGAATGTAATCTAAGTATGGCTGCGTCCATTCGGGGTTGATTGATAGTACCTCTTCTTCTGTATGACCTTCTTGCTATTCATCTTGCGGGGCTGGTTGCCTAATAGACGGCTTGCATAATTCTTCGACGAAAACACCGATCGGCACTTGTGCCCGACTGGATCCCATCCGCGCTAGCTCATCCGCTGCTTCATTGTCTCGACCGAGCACATGTGTTAGCTCCAGACCGTCGAATTTGTCCTCCAATTTCCTAACTTCGTGGCAGTAGGTGGCCGTATTGTTGCCGATGTAAGACCACTCCTTTTGCACTTGATTGACCACGAGCTGAGAATATCCGCGAACCATTAGCCGCCGAATGCCGAGCGATATGGCGATGCGAAGCCCGTGGATGAGTGCCTCGTACTCAGCGGCGTTGTTGCTGAATGGAAACAGAATCTGAAGGACGTATCTAAGCTTCTTGTCAGTTGGAGATATGAGCAAAATTCCATCCCCGCACTGCTGAGCATGAGTGAACCGTCAAAGTACATTGTCCAGTACTCTAGATTCTCCTTGGCTACTGGGGTTTGGGACTCCGTCCATTCCACAACGAAATCGGCAAGCCCTTGTGACTTGATGGCCAGTCGAGGCTTGAACTTTATTTCAAAGGCTCCAAGTTTGACTACCCACTTCGCAATTCTCCCGATGGCTTCCCGGTTGTGGAGTATATCCCCAAGAGGAAAAGATGTGACCACCGAAATCTCATGATCTCGAAAATAATGCTTGAGCTTTCGTGACGTGATGAGTACGGCATACAAAAGCTTCTGAACATGAGGATGCCTTATCTTGGGGTCGCTCAATACCTCGCTGACGAAGTAGACCGGGCACTGGATCTTCTTAGAAGAACCTTCCTCGTCCCGCTCCACGATTAGTGCGCTACTGACTACATGAGTCGTGGCACCAATGTAAAATAGGAGAGGCTCTTGAGGCATGGGTGGGACCAGCACCGGTGATGTAGTGAAAAACCTTTTGAAGTCCTCGAATGCTTCTTGTGCTTCCACAGTCCACTGAAACCATCTTCCGCAGTCCACGATGCATCTAGTGAGCTTCTGCACATCCTTTTGATTGGTTGGGGGCTTCATCTTCATGATTACATTGATCTTCTCAAGATTAGCCTCGATGCCCTAATGAGATATGATGAAGACGAGTAATTTTCCCGATGGGATATCAAAAACGCACTTCTCGGGATTGAGCTTCATCCGATACGCCCTTAGGCTCTCGAACGTCTCTGCCAATTTCGCGATGAGATCAGGTTTGGCACGAGTCTTCATGATGACATCATCAACATATGCTTCCACGTTGCGGCTGAGGGCGCTGATAAGTGGTGCCAGCGTTTTTCAGTCCGAACGACATTGTGATATAGCAGAATGCACCGAAAGGAGTGATAAACGATGTCTTGATGAACTCTTTCTCCTTTAGGTTGATCTGGTGATAGCCTGAATAAGTGTTCAAGAAACATAAGAGCTCGCACTCCACGGTGGAATCCAAAAGGATCCTTGGGGCAGGCCTTGTTGGGGTCGGTGTAATCGATGCACATGCGCCATGTTTTATTCTTCTTTTGCACGAGGACCGGGTTCGCTAACCATTCGGGATGAAATACCTTCTTGATGAACCGTGCCGCCAACAATATGGTGATCTCCTCCTTGATGGCTTCCTTCCCTTTCGGCGCGAATCTCCGCAACTATTGTTTGATCGGCTTGGCCTTGTCATCAACGCGCAAAGAGTGCTTTATCACCTCCCTCGGGGCACTAGGCATGTCCGAAAGTTTCAAGGCAAGCATGTCGTGGTTTACCCGGCGGAAAGTGACGAGCGCGTCTTTCTATTTTTTGTCAAGCCCTGTCCCGATCACAGTCATTTTGGTCGCGTCAGACGGGTCCAACGTTATCTTCTTCGTCTCCTCAGCCGATTGGATGGAAGTATTGGCTTGCTTCTTGGCCGGTATGCCCACCACCTCCTAGAGTGAGGCGACTGCCTGCCGGATCTTTTCTATCTCTGCCGTGGTGTCGAAGGCATGCGCCAACTCGTAGGTTTTGCTGTCGCAGACCAGGGACTTCTTCACGTCACTGGGAATGGCGATTACGCCGTTGGGGCCCGGCATCTTCATGACGAGGTATGTGTAGTTAGGAACCGCCATAAACATGGCGATGCCCGGCGTTTACAAGATAGCATGGTATGTCGTCTCAAAATTGGCCACCTCAAAACTCACTCTCCGTCCGATAATTTTCCTTGGTCCCGAACGTGACGGATCCGAGATCTGTCCGGGTGTTACTTCGGACATCCCAGGGATACCTCGTGAAAGGGGGATGATCCTTGCCGTAGCTCGGAACGAGGAATTTTCATCTGGTCCAGGGTTTTGGCGAAAAGGACATTTATCCCGCTCCCGCCATCAACCAGGACCCTCTTATAGCGTAATAACTTCGTATAGCATACATTATACGAAGTTATACGACAAAGCGTACCTTCTAGGGAAGAGTATCCGATCCGGGTAGTCTGTCCGATCGAAGTTGATTGGAACTTTCGACCAGCGCGGGTACTTGGGGGCCGCAGACAAGATTGCGTTGATCTCCCAAGTGGTTAGCTTGTGCTTCCGCTTGAACTCATACGCATCTGATCCCCCGAAAATATAGTTGATCTTGCATTCGGCATCTTGATAGTCCCATCTGGCTACTTGTCGTGGCCACCCTTAGCCGCCGACTGTTTGGAATTATCTGCGAATATTTGTAAGAGGAGGCAATCTTTTGCAGCGTGCTTAACGCAATGGTGGAATGGGCACACTGCCTCCATGACTTTGTTGTAGTCGTTGTCGTTGGGGGCTTAGGTTACTTGCGCTCCACGTTCGCGACCATCTCGCCCCCCTTGCGCTTCTTATCCTTCGGCCCCACCGATTTTTTATTTTCCTTTCTCCCTTTTGTTTCTTTTCTTTTCTTCTTCCCCTTTTCTTTCTTTTCTGTCGGCCTTGTCTTCTTCCCCGGAGTCCTGTACGCCACACTAATCCTTGCCGTGGACCCCGCAATCGTACCTCGCCGGTGTGGCATCCGGGCTACACCGTCGCCAACTTGCTGCTGCCGCAAGTCCCGTCCCCCACTTGCTCGCCGTGGTCCCCACGCCGTTGTCCTCTTCTGCCGGCGCTACCTATAAATGTCGTCGCCGCCACGCCTCTCCTCCCCTCTCTGTCCCACTCTCACCACCCTTCGATAAACCCCTCCCCCTTTTCCCGTAGCTGCCCAAGCTCCTCCGCCGTCACCCTTCGTCCTGGAGCAAATCCGCCGCCGCGTTCCCCCTTCACCGGAGCAACTTCGTATAATGTATGCTATACGGCCTAAGCTTGCACTGCCATCGCCTTCAAGACACCTCCCCAAGCTCAGCCAAGCAACTATGCCCCTCTCGCGATCCCGCGAACCATCTCTGCAGTGCGCCGCCGCCTCCTTCCGCCCCGTGCCGCCGATAGCTCGCCGCCAGCGCCAATCCGCACCGCCGAACATTCTCCTAGCTCCCGCACTCATCCCTCTTCCTTTCACCTCCACCTCGCACGCCGATTAGCGCCGCCGCCGCCGGAATTGTCACCACCGATCAGTGCGCTGCCGCTTTCCCTGTTCGGTCTCAGCTCCCCCTCCCCTCAGCGCCAGTCCACAGGCAGCCCTAGCTGGCCTGGCCAAGCCGGCCAAGTCGCTGATCCGGGCGGCGCCTTCGCCAGGTGGGCCCAAACTGGCCAGGCCGCACGCGATCACCCCGGGCCAACGAGCCAGGCTGTAGCTGGTTGTCTGCCCGCGTTGCACTCTGGGCCGAAGTAGTCGCCAGCCCAAATTCCCCCCTCCCACTACAGGAATCGTGTTTAATTTTGTCGGCCTAGAACCAACGAAATTAGGGGATGTGCCGACGAAATTACAGTAATTTCATTGGTTTGCCTACAAAATTAACCCGATGAAATCTGGGCAACAAAATTACAAACGGTTTCGTCGGCTGCCGACAAAATTATAGTAATTTCGTCGTTTTTTTGGCCGACAAAACTAGTTCAGCTTACGCCAGACCGTGTTAGAAGGTGACGTGGCAGATATAATTTCATCGGCCCAGGTCGTTGAAATTATGCTTAGGTAATTTCGTCGGCCTAGGCTGATGAAAATAAAGGTAATTTCGTCGGCCTAGGCCGATGAAATTACTGGAGCACTAGCCGGCTGGTTTCCCAACTCTAGTAATTTCGTCGGCTAAGGTTGACGAAAATACATTTTTTGGTTACAAACAGTAAAATAGGACTAAAAACACAGTAATTGATAGGAAAATCACAGTATTTAACAGAAACATCAAAGTATTTCATCACAAATAGATCACATCACAACTTGTTGCATTATTATCACAATACATCACATACATCGTCGCATAAATAGTCCATCGTCGCATACATAGTCACAAAGTTCACCAAACACACACCCAAAGTTCGAGGAGAGTGAGATCCGCGACCGCTACCTACTGCATTCCCTCCGGAGTTTATAAATTGACTGATGGAAGGTGTCCCCGAAGCACTAGCGGCGTAAACTCAAACGGGAGCAGCAGGAGGCGGTGTCGACGTGCCCTAAAACAATATAAAGGAAAAAATGTGTGAACCTCAAAATGGAAAAGTTTAACAAATAGAAATGCAATACGAGATAGAAACTAAATTACCGGTTGTGGCGTCTGGAAAAAAGGCCAGGAGGAGACGGCGGGGGCCGAAATTCAAACATTTCAAAGTTGGCATCAAAATGAGCACGGAACATCGCCTAGAAGAAACAAAATAGTAGCATATATCTATCAATTATAACTTGATAGCAATTTTAGGTCTTAAGAGACATATAATGGTAGATAGTAAACAAAATTACACAAATAAGATATAAACTTGTTTTCATCCATTCTGAAGATAGCTAAACTAATATAGCAATTTTAGTCCTAAAGTAACAAATTTCAGCCATTAAATTTTTTTTAATTAATTGTAAAGGTAATACAACATATATAACAATTTTGGGTTTAAGGTAACAATGATGCAAATAAGGTTTGCAAAATGTACAAACAAACAACTTAGCACATTCGATGCAAGCAGGTAATTTACATCCTATGTACAATCAACAATTTTATAATTTAGGGCAATACAAGTCACACAAAAGAGCAGAGTACTTACTTCGAAGTGTTGTCGCTGGTATGGCTGATAATCCATCATGTATTATAGGGATCGCCTCATTAGCTCTTGTTGTGGACTCAACTGCTACTCGAGCGCTGTCTCATGTGAGGAACGAGAACTGCCAGCAAAGGACTGAGACGACCTCGCCTCGGCCAAGGCTTCACTTGAATCCACCACCCCGTTAAACATGGGAAACCTCCCACGCTTTCCGTCATCATCACTCACGTAAAGTGCCATAGGGTCTAATTCTTCTTTCCTTCAATCGTAGTCTTCCCCATGGTGGGCCACCATTTCCTCCCCATGTTCGTTATCAACCACGCCAAGACACGGTTGACCTCACCACGAAGGTTAATTCCTGCAAGCGAATCGAGAACACAAGCAAGAACACGGTAGATGCAATCTCAATATTACAGATTACCGATTAATCACACGAGTTGGGGTTCAGCAAACCGATACACGGCGAAACTGCGACGGCAGATTAATCTAAGCAAAACCCAAGTCTAAACTAGCGACGGCTACTGAATTTATAGCGACGGCTAGGGTTTGGGGCGCAGCCCCTAGGGTACATGGGCCATGGGCCCAAGTGGAGCGGCGCAGCGCCCGACAGATCCCGGTAGATTCTGATCGCAATATTGTTTTGATGATTCCCACTGATCCATAAGGAATTTGGACATACAACTGGATCCGTTGGAAAGATCTCGTCGAGGGCTTATCCGTGCATACCAAGAACATCCAAAACGGAGTCCGTATGAGGCCCGGGCATCCGTTTTAAGTTGAGTGCACGGAAATAGCCGAACCGGACTCGTGGACAACTTGGGCTCTTTCTTGAGCGGGCCTTGCAAGGACGTGACTTGTGGGACCAGAGGGTGCCGAAGAGGTGGGGATGAGCCTTTCTTGAATACGTCTTGAGCTTGGGGAGGCGGCCATGGTGGAGGTCGACCTGCTGGCGGCGACGATGTAACACAACAAGCTTGTCGACCGCCTACACATAGGCCTGCAAATGGTTTTGCTTGACATGGATTTGATGGTTTGGGTTCAATAAAGGGTTGCTTCGGTTTGGGCTAAAATGGTTTGATACCTCAAACGGATTGGATCGGTTTGTATTTCTGGTATAAACGGTGTGGTGGTGGTTTGGTTTGGATCCTATTTTCTTGGGTTCAATCGGTTTTAACCCATGGTTGCCCCGTGGTTTTCAGCTTGTGGTTCGCTGTTGCTGCATCGCTAATTAGGATCGTCGTCCTCCTATACCTCTATACACATATACGTATACGAGTGTTGGCTCTGCCATATCATTGCGTTTTGCACAAGCGTTGTTACCGCAGCCCTCGATGACGTGCTCCAGGACGAGCTCTGCGCTGCTGCCGCTAATGGCGTCTTCGTGGACGAGCTCCGCCGCCGCCGCCATCAGCCCATCACGGGTGACGCCTTGCTGGATGAGCGCCGCCGCCGCCGCCACAAGTGACGCCTTGGACGAGCGTCGCTGCCAGCATCTTTCCGCCGGCACGGCCGCTCGCCGCTGTGGCCGCTCGCTGCCGCGTGCCCTCAGCGGCGGAATGGTTTGAAACTGAAAGCATGGTGTCGTAGCTAGCAAGCAGGAGCAGCAAACCATTGGGTTGAAATGGGCTCAAACCAATCGGCGGAATGGTTTGAAACCGAAAACATCAAATGGGTTGGGGTGATCTGGTTACACAGTGTTTATGGTGTGGGTTGGTTTGGGTTTTTTAAACTGATTATTGGGTTGGTTTGGGGTAGGGAAATGCGCTGTGTATGTATGGATTGGACTGGATGTGGATTGGATTTAGCAC
>SPJY01000659.1:3812672-3829152 GCA_005191435.1 Raddia distichophylla | reverse complement strand
AGTGCTTCTACGTTGTTGCAATCTATAGACGAATAACAGTTGGGATATATTGCTATAAGCATAGGGTACAATAAGTATTGTCGGGGGTCTTTCATATATCAGCCATTGATTTATATAACATTATCAAGGAGCTCGGAGAGGGTGTAAGGCCAATAATACACGTGTGATCACATGAGTTCACATGTGTGGTGATACCGCGGACAGGACAACCCGATGCACAATGGCATGGGCGGCGGCCGTAATAACTTCGTATAGCATACATTATACGAAGTTATACGAGACTGTACGCGGCCTCCGCCGCCGTCGCCGGCGCCTAGGGTTTCGGATCGGAGAAACGCAGCGGAATGGGGGTCAGTAATTTATTATCCAGCACCATCGTAATAACTTCGTATAGCATACATTATACGAAGTTATACGAGGGTAACAGAAATATGCCCGGGCCTGGCCCAAATTATTCTATTATTAGTTTAAACGGACTTTGACCATTGTTAAAAATAGCGTTGAAAATACGAAACTGACAATTAAAATAGGACTTGAAATTTTTTCGTTACTAGATTTTTCAAAAAGAACGTTAAAAAGTCAAATCACTCAGAACAAACAATTAATTTGAAAAAAACTATGGGCCAATAGCCATGCTTAGATCATTTCTAGCAGCCTCCCCAGACATACATACCTCGCGCTCTACATGTTGGAGATGGCAAGTGTTCCCTCCCCTCCCATTCCTTCCTCTGCATTGCCAACGTACAATCACTAGATATGGAGTAAGAAAAAATTGAGGTGAAAGTGCAACATTTGTGTCAGAACGTTGTAAATGAGGCATTTCGGTCACAATGATTTTTTAATTGAGAATGTATGTATTTGGCCCTGGAAACGTATCATTAGATTCTATTTTGTGATGTACTGAAACTGGGCAATTCCTTTAAACAAAAAATTGACACTTCCTGCAAACAAAAATTGGACAGTCTATACAAGACCCAGACAAGATACAAACACCACGAAATCATCATTTACAACTAGACAGCGAATCGATGGTGAGTTTTCTTGAAACAAATATTAAATAGGTCCATTTTCTATTTAGAAATGAGAATCCTCTAAACCGTATGGTGATGGCTTTCCTCCCTCTGCACAAGATAGTAATGAGCTTATGTTGATTCCAGCGGCCAGAGTGGGAGTAGTGAGCAGCGCCTTGTATCTACTTGTTGGAAGAGGGGGCAGCACCGTGTCTCACTACGGGAAATGACAACAAACTCGATGGCTCGAACCATAGAGATTAAAAGAAGAACCGTCAAGAGAAGTCAGTATTGACGGTCATCCATCCAGACTAGACCATCGAGTACGCTACGTCAAGAAAGAAACGTAGTCTTGATGGTTTAGCCGTCGAAAAAGCTTCTCTTAGTGGCCAAAGTGATAGAGACGGGAAGCCATGCCGTTGTCTACGGTAGGATGGCAATTCTCTCGACAACCATATGGAGACCGTAGAGAGAGAGAGAGAGAGAGAGAGAGAGAGAGAGAGAATCTACTTGCCTCATTGGCTCACTTTATCTGGTCGAAAGAAAGCCCAGTGGCCCCACTCGCAACAATGCAGACTGGCAAATCCTCTCGACAACCTGTTGCACGGTTGTTTGGGATGGCCCTCTCTTGATGGCCAAACCTAAGCTACCGAGATAACTTAGTTCCTGAAAAAAATAGCTTCAAAATTACAAAAACAAAACACAAAATTAAAGTCGTTGCTGCTCCCACCAGAAGTAGCGGCTGCACCTGCCAAACCCAAAACACCCGCAACATGTATATTCCCCGGATTCGCACATACTCTTCCACAATTCCACATTCCATCACATGCACACATGTTACATCCACATCCATATCCAAAATAAATCGAAATGGACCACATCGACATAACCAAACAATATTCGACATAAACAACATGCACAGTCACAGTTTCATCACATGGAAGGTCACCGCCATGACATAAACACCATTGTTGGACACATGTCACCTTGGTCCTATGTCGTGACCCCAAGCTTCACCATGATCCACTCATGATCGATTGCTAGTCCAAGAAATCAATGCTAGCAACTCATGAGCGACAGTTGTTGAACATCATCACACAGCTAAAATAACTAACATATTATAACATGCAAAAGTAATTGTTCCACAACCACTTATTACAATAGTTTAACTAAAGATGACATAATATTATCCATAATATATTCGAGTGTGGAAATTCAAATAAGCGGTGGAAAATAAAGGTATGATGATGCTCCAATTCAACCCTTGAGCATCAGCTAGTCCTGATCAAGTTCGGGATAGAAGTCTCCTGATCCTGAAGGTAGACCGGACCTAAGTCTTCTCCTGATTACAAATTTATCCATCGTTTGTATAGTGAGTACACGGCTACCCAGCAAAGAATCCTTATAACGATGCAAGGGTAAAGACAAAGAAAGGGTGGCTATTTTTCGTAAACCTACACTAATCAAATTATTATTGTTGTTATAAATCAATTTTGTAGAGCAATTAATAGTGATAAAGATTCCCAAGAGAAACACGTAGAGCTCGGCTTCCCAAACCCTTCTATAGATCAAACATGCCTCGAACAACTCAGCAACAACAATCTATCCGGTTAAATTGTTAACACATGATACTATCATGTACGACCATCCTCCCCTCCCATAACCATGAGAACGGCTATAATGATAGTTTTAACCTCTACAGAGTGTAGCACACTTTATCCATAAGCCTAGTGTTACTTTTATGTCTTACCTCTTCCTTAGGAGCCCAGACCAAGTAACGATACAAGGCGATTCATTATTTCCTTCTGTTAACACCGATACCCCTCTAAGGTTTTGACACTATGGATCACCCTCTTGAGCCAACGGACCCCTATGTTCGATCTATTCAAAGTAGCATATGTTAACAGTTTTCCCTAATCACTAAGCCAGGTCTAGCACATTTTGGCCAACATGTCAAAGCTAGCACTTATGGTTGTGTTTGTTTGCTTCGGTCGAATAAGCACACGCTAAGAGTACTTAGACAAAGGGGACTACCTCCACCACATATCTCTAGCCATCAATACCACCCGACTTGCCACCTTTAGCCAACACATGCCATGTAGATTTTAGTTGATTAGGTTATTAAAAGTAAATCAACATCTCCAAATCATACTAAGTCACAGAGGCAATTATAATTATGAACCTAACCAATTACCAACCCATGAGCACTAGCAAACTAAGCACAAGGATAGGCAAGGAAATAAATAAGGAAGCAAGAAACAAGCTAAATTCACATGGTCGGTGACGCTATGTGAATATAATAGGTTCTACCTAGACCCATCATTTCATGCATGAGGTAGATAGAAAAAACAGTAAACATGGTGAGTTTTTGCAAGGTAGGAAGAAAGATGCAATCTTTCTTGCCTTGGTAGTACTCCAGATCTCGGGATCCTCCTCCGGTTTGCTCCTGTAATCCACCCGAACAGTGCACATAGGAACGGTCTACATGTATATGTGATTTTATAAGAAACAACAAAACAATCAGCATAACATATAGTCTATAAAAATATATAAAATTCTATGCTATTTATGGGAATTAATGGCTTTGGAATCATCTAATTTGAAGTCCAGATGCACTCAGAATAATTCCTACAAGTTTCATAAAAATCAGAAACCCCAAAACTAAATAAACCTGCCTCAACTGGGTTAATCAAAGGAAAATTAGAAAAATCAGTTTTTTGTGCGGCGAGCGAGGCGAGCGGGTGCCCGTGGGCAACAACGGCGGCTGGGGACATGCGGCGGCGTCCAATAGACTGCGCGGCGTGGGCGATGGCTGGCCGGCGGCGGCGACCCGTGCGGCAGCGACACATGGCGGCGAGGACGCAGCAGCGGGCGCACAAACGCGGCGGCTGCGGGGGCGACTCGTGGGTAGGTGGCATGTGGTCGGCGAGGCGGCGACAGAGCTTTTGCATGCGTGTTTTTTCACCAAAACATGTGATCCATATATCCATCTGGACCGTTTCGATGAGCTCTACGCCATGGTAGCATCTACTCTAGGGTTTGGGCATGGAACAGAGAGATAAACCTTGAAAGGGGCTTCGGCGGCTAGGGTTTTGGTTGCTAGGGCTCCTATTCCGAGGCTTCTCGAGTTGTTGTGTTGGGGGGAGTGCTCTTGGGGGTTTATATAGTGGTTTGGGATGACTTGGGTCGGGCCTAGGTTGTGGGAGTTGGATTCGAACTCAAATTTTGTTCCTAGTAGAATTTAGATCCCCCTAAATTAGGAAAGTGAGCTATCTTTTGATTTTTGGTTTGGGCCTACATCTCTAGTATGTTTTAGTCTTCTAAAAACTCCCCTCAAAATTTGGGCACAAGATTCCCTCGTTGGCTCACTATTCCATGTGTTATACAAGCTTTCGACAAAAAGGCGACACACATGGAATCATGGGCTAGATTAGGAATCTGGGTTTGAAATTTTGGTGGTGGCTAGGGTTGGGTTTCTAATGCTCCCCTGGATTTTCCTAGGATTTTTTCAAAGGTTGTTCTAGGGTTTTGGATTTATACCTCAATCAAATTAGTTCAAAATAGGGTTTTGTATATAAGAATTACCTTTTATCTAGTTTTAGGGTTTTTAAAATACAAGTGACATACGATAAAATAGACGATGTCACATCCTATAATTGGCTCGACAAGGAGTGGTTCAGCAAGGTAAACATCGGAGGGACGCCGTCGAAGAGATTGTAGATGAAGTAGGCATCCTGGCTCCCTAATGTGTTGCCCTCCTGTCCTTGAACTGCAGCTACATGCATTGAATTAGAACCCTATATGGAAACACAAGCCTATTAGATGTACGGTGTCAAAGTCATGGATTAGTAGATAATTTGAGGTAGAATAACTTATCGCGTCCATATCAATCCCAAAGCCAACTTTTGAAGGAAGCGGGCCCACGTAGTCACCTGTGGGGAGGATAGCCGCAGTAGGCACCCTATAAGGGAGGCGGGCCCCCATAGAAGCCTCCACTGCGATACGGTGGCGGACCCCATGGACACTTGGATGACCACTAGTACCGCTTAGGCAAACCTACACATTTATTAGATGTGAATGTGTCAATTAGATGTTAAGTGTGATGTATTTTTTTAAGTTTAGAATAAATTACCCCAGCCAATTGAGAGAGGTTCTCCATGTAGGCTAATCTGGCCTCAAACTGCGCTTGCTGTCTAGCGAGTTCCTCGTCCTGCCTCTTCCGTGCCTCCTCCACCATTATCAGGCTCTCCTACATCACCCACATTTTTTTTCTCTGCTCTTCCCTGTCTTGCCCCTCTCCCTTTCCATTTGCGTCTTGAATGTGTGACGGCTCTTGGTGTGTGTGTGGGTAGCCTGCGCGGCGAGCATGTGATCCTCGAACCTACAATAAAGCATTGTGAGTAGTTACGAAATTTGAATTGAGACAACTTGTAGAAATGATAATTGATCCTACCTCAGGTGGTCCTAGCCCATCGCAACCCTACCACGAGACTTTCCACCCATAACCTCACGTATAAGAAATGGTTCCGGTGATTCCTCTTCCAGGGTGTTTTCTTGTCCGTGCTTCTCGAGGTAGGCCTGTTGGTAGCATTCCTACATTTATGCGAAGAGTCGGCAATCATGGTAAAAAAATGTGTGGAACAGGGTGAACATGGGATGAATGTGTTACGTACCTCTTTCTGTGCAGTAATGGGGTTCATGGCCTCGATGGAACCATCTTTGCTCTTGAAAGAGTGCCCCCTCCAAAAGGCCTATAACCAAGAGATTAGTTCCTCGGTCACTTTTGCCTGCATTGTACAAAGGAAAGATACCGGTTGGTGCAAAAAATGATGTTACACAAAGAAAAACAGATACATTACCATTTTCCATCTCAGCAGCAGAAACAACATCTTCTTAGTAATAGTCTTGGTCCCTTTAAAAGCTTGGTTCTTTTTGGCCATCTCGGACCTCTCACGGAACTATAGGCTGGCCCAGTAGAGGGTCAGGGCCTCCTAGGAATTTCAGACATTCAAGGCCCACTCTAGTCGAACCAAGGTATACTACAGAGCTGTGAGGTACTTATGTGCGAGCGAGGGTGCTCCCAATCCTCTCGCTGTGCTCTGTCCTACCAAAATCATGACAATTATAGGATGTGTAAGAATATTCAAGGAACAACAAAAATGCAATGAGCAATTACCTGTAAAACTCCTCAACCATTGAGACGTGTGCCCCGAACATCAGATCCTGCACCTTGTGTGTAACATCCCAATTTTCAAAACGTACCTAAAAATCATGCCATCATTATTTCATGTAAATGAAAAATTTCCTATAAAAGTTTATTTTGAAATTGTGCATGTTGCCTTTTAAAAACTTCATTCAAAATTTTGAATGTCAAAATAATTTTTCAAAAATCAAAATCTACGTTTGATAATTAATATGTCGACGGGTAGCTAACCGGGGGTTATTATCGGCAGTAGATTTAATTGGGGTTATGCGCTAGATCTCGAGCTCAATGGTAACACAAGACAGGGATTATCCAGGTTCAGGCCCTCAAAACTGAGGTAACACCCTAATCTTGTGTTCTGGAATTATGAGGATGATTTGGTGATCAAGGAAGCTTGTATATCTCTACGATCCTTACCCCTCTCTTTATATAGTGCGGGGGGGGGATAAGGTTATAGGGTATGATCTCTAGGGAGTTCAGCACTAATACGCACCGGTGTTTACAGGTATGAATCTCCTAATCACACAAAACCAAGCTCTATCCTCGGGACTATCCTTGACGCCCAAGTCACATGTAGCCCGAGTGGTTCCTATCTTCTTCCAGCCGGCTCGAGCCACCCCTATTTGCTACCTGGGCCCTCCGTGAGGATACCTGAGGCCCATGTAGTCCATAGTAGCCCCTGAGTGCTTTGCAATCGAGTCAGATGTCTTGCCGACTGGTTCGTCTGATCGTTCCTGCAATCTGAAAGAGATTGTAAACAACTCAAGAGATCTTTAAGTTAGAACTTTGAGAGCAATGCCGAGTTGGCAATATCGAGATTCCAACAATCGGCCTATTTCATGAGGCACGTCACTCTGATTTCAGCAATGTATTTCATCAATTCAGCTACTTGGCACCCATTCTCAGTTTGTGAAAATGGCAATCGGCCCATCATGGAGTGCGCCTTAAGCCACACAATCACATTTTCCGTCTTGCAACATACTGCAGGTTATGCGTTTAGAATGTGTACAGCATCAAACGCCTGACCCTGACTAGCAGGAACTAGCACTTGGCCCAGCACGGGGCACGTTTTTAGCCGGGTGGTGCCTGTCCCAACCGGACAAGGGATTAGCTGGCGACCCACTTAAGGGCGTACCGACTGGACAAAGTTTGGCCGAGAGGTATTTGTATCCGAACGGCGGTATACAACTGGCTACCTATGAAAGGCATATCTCCAAAATAGTATCCAAGTTTTATTAACACCCAACCTTGAACATGCAAAGTTGGCTAGTGAACCAACACAGAGTATGCCATGAAACAATTTTATTAGGTGGCGCTTTCGGTCATATGCCCTCAAGGGTGTACCGAGGCCAAATTAGGCTCGATGTCAACATATTGCCACCGTTGGTGGTGTGTGGCTAAGAAAAGCTGTTATGGAGGTTGCCCTTTGCTTAATGAGATTAGGCCCAAGCCCATTTAGAGGAAGGCGAAGAGTGTTCGCGCCATTCTTGCTCAGCCGAAGCGTCGCTCGCTGCCGTCGGGAAACGCACCCACACCCACTTACATTCCTTCATCATGATGGCTTCACTGTGTTCAGAACAAGTCGCGGGGCGCGTCTCTTTGTATTCATCGTGTATAAAAAGAACCCAAATATAACACATTGCGCCGCATCTAGTCTCTAAGCAGCCTTCTCCCTGCAAAGCATTTAGCCTCTGCTTCTTCTCTCGTGAATGGACAAGGCGAAGAGCTCGATCAATGGGCCATTGGTGCGTCTGAGCAAGCCGCCTCCGCCGCCGCTGCCCACACCCTCATGGAAGACCTCAATGGCGTGAGGCAGCCGCGGAAATCCGCACCGAGGAGTCCATTAGGGTCCTCGTTCGTGGATTTCCACAACTATACTCAGTGCGTATCCAACTGAAGGACGCACTGGTCGCCTCCATGCTAGCAGACGTATGGTTCTAGTGCTGCTTTTGCTGCTGGTCGACAAAGATAATGTCCCCCAGTAACAGTATCAGGCACTCATCCGCCTTGCCAGGGGAAGCGATCTTTGTTTTTCCTTTCTTTTGATTCTTTGCAAGCTAGCAACGAGCCCTAGCTCACCGTTTTGCGCTGCAAAGTACCCTCTGTAATCCGGCTTAAGAGACATTAATTAATGAAAATCTTTTGGCGATCCAAACTGTTCTTACTTTTGTTCTTGTATTGTCATTGAATCCTGACTGATTCTATCGCAATCCAAACAATCAGGCCAAACAAGACCTCAAGTCCTCACTCAGCACTTCACCGCTTCTCTTCGCGGACGGCACATGGCAAACCCGAGTGGTTTGACTTATCTTCTACCAAAGTAGCCACATTTCAGTATCGAATAAGGCCCAGCCCAAATACGTTCCACTACAAGAATCGAGTTTAATTTCGTCGGCCTAGAACCAACGAAATTAGGGGTTGTACTGACCAAGTTACAGTAATTTCATCGGTTTGCCTACGAAATTAACCCGACAAAATCTGGGCGACAAAATTACAAACAGTTTCGTTGGCGGCCGACGAAATTATAGTAATTTCGTCGGTTTTTTCTGACCGACGAAACTAGTTCAGCTGACGCCAGGCCAGGTTAGAAGGTGACGTAGCACATATAATTTTCTTGGCCTAGGCCGATGAAATTATGCTCAGGTAATTTCGTTGGCCTAGGCCGATGAAAATTAATGTAATTTCTTCTGCCTAGGCCGATGAAATTACTGGTGCACTAGCCGGTTGGTTTCCTAGCTCTAGTAATTTCGTCGGCTAAGGTCGACGAAAATACATTTTTTGGTTTAAAAACAGTAAAATAGGACTAAAAACACAGTAATTGAAAGGAAATTCATAGTATTTAACAGAAACATCACAATATTTCATCACAAATTGATCACATCACAACTGGTCGCATCATTATCACAATACATCACATACATCGTCGCATACATAGTCACAAAGTTCACCAAACACACACCCTAAGTTCGAGGAGAGTGAGATCCGCGATCGCTACCTACTGCATCGCCTGCGGAGTTTATAAATTGACTGATGGAAGGCGTCCCTGAAGCACTAGCGGCGTTGTCTCGAACGGGAGCAGCAGGAGGCGGTGTCGACATGCCCTAAAACATTATAAGGGAAAAATGGGTGAACCTGAAAATGGAAAAGTTTAACAAATATAAATGCATATTACGAGGTAGAAACTGAATTACCGGTTGTGGCATCTGGGAAAAATGGACAGGAGGAGGCGGCGGGGGCCGAAATTCAAGCATTTCAAAGTTGGCACCAAAATGAGTACGAAACATCGCCTAAAAGAAACAAAATAGTAGCATATATCTATCAATTATAACTTGATAGCAACTTGAGGTCTTAAGAGACATCTAATGGAAGATAGTAAAAGAATTACACAAATAAGAAGGTAGGTGCAGATCTTAGCCATATAAACTTGTTTTCATCCATTCTGAAGATAGCAAAACTAATATAGCAATTTTTGTCCTAAAGTAACAAATGATGCCACTTGTACAAATTTCAGCCATTAAATTGTTTTTAATCAATTATGAGGGTAATACAACATATATATCAATTTTAGGTTTTAGGTAACAATGATGCAAATATGGTTTGCAAAATGTACAAACAAACAACTTAACACATCCGATGCAGGCAGGTAATTTACATCCTATGCACAATCAACAATTTTATAATTTTGGGCATTACAAGTCACACAAAAGAGCAGAGTACTTACTTCGAAGTGTTGTCGCTGGTATGCCTGATAATCCATCATGTATTATTGGGATCGCCTCATTAGCTCTTGTTGTTGACTCAACTGCTGCTCGAGCGCTGTCTCGCGTGAGGAACGAGAACTATCAGCAAAGGACTGAGGCGATCTCGCCTCGGCCAAGGCTTCACTTGAATCCACCACCCCGATAAACATAGGAAACCTCCCATGTTTTTTGCCACCACCACTCGCGTAAAGTGTCATAGGGTCTAATTCTTCTTTCCTCCAATCGTAGTCTTCCCAAGGCGGGCCACCATTTCCTCCCCATATCGAGCCTACAATATTTTGTGAATGTTAGTTAATAATTTGAAAATCATTAACTTGAACTCATGTCATTAACTTGAAAATCATTACCCGGTGCTGTGTCGCTGCATCACTACAAAGTTGCTTTGGTTGTGCTGCATTCCCTCCAAAGTGGCCTCAAACATATCTGTCAATATTGCTTGGCGCAACCCCACTTTAAGCCTCTTGCAAAGAAAATGATGATATGTGTTGTTGACAACAGAATTATGACCAAAATACAAATAATTTATAAGAGCTAATGAGTGGTTCATACCATGCACCGCGCGAGACGAACGTGTCCATCGACACCGTATCGATGAGTGGTTCTTGGGCCCGCGTTTCTATTGGTCCTCTTCTGCCTTGACAGTTCAACAAATTTAGGCAATGACTAGTATGCGCAAAGTGCCTTTCAAGCATCAGGGCACTTCCTAAGCCAAGGAATGTCCAACTAGAGGTATTCGTCCGCTCTTAGGTAGATTGAAGAAGCTCCTAGCATTCTGTTCATATCTTCGTGTTTGAACCTCTTATAGTACAAGCACACCACCGAGATACGAGCATTGGACATCACATCCTTTACCACCTTCTTAGTAGCCTTTTCAAATATATAGGTGGCCTTCGCCTCCAATATCCTCTCTTGTCCGTCTGGCAAACGATATTTCTCCTAGTAAAAAAATAAGGTAACAAATTAACAATGAACGTGCAGAAAATAGGTGAGTGTTTATTTTTATTACCCAAAAGTCTATCTAGAATCTCTGTGACATAGTGCCATGTTGGCCATCAGCAGCCAACTTATAGTGGTTCCAATTCAACGCTGGTTGGCTAACACCTTGCACCACTACCATTCCTAGATAGTAGTACCAACAGAGAGTACCCAAGTTAGCGTTCACAGATGTCAACCTGTTTTTTCCCTCCCATGCAACATCAATCCATTGCCTGCAAAGTTTAATTTTGAAACAAAACTTATTGACAGCAGAATTTTCATCAATCATACCATGCGGTGGGACCGGAGCAGGATGTGGCGGCAGCGGTGAGGAGGGGGTGTGGAGGCTGCGGCTAGAAGAGGCGGCGCACGGGGTCGCTGCAGTGCAGAGTAGCTGGGATGGGGCGTCTACGCGGGGTAGGGCGGCGGCGACCGGCGCTGGTGAGAACGGCGCTGGACGGGGTGGCTGGGTGGGGCGGCGGCCGGCGCTGGACGGGACAGTGCTGGATGGTGAGGAGCGACGGCCGGCGCTGGACGGGGCGACGACGGCGCTGGGCGGCATGGCGGCGTGTGGCGCGAAGGGCGGGGCGGGTCGCTGCAGCCGGTTGGGGCGGCGCTGGATGTGACTGGACGGGGCGGCGGCCGGCGCTGGATGGAGTGGTGGCAACGCTAAGCGGGGCGGCAGCAGCCGGCGCTGGCGTGGTGGTGGCGCGAAGGGCAGGGTGGGTCGGCCGGGCTGCTAACTAACTTAGGGATGCATAAATTTTTCGTTTTCCACCTTAGTATATTGGTATTTTATTAATTTCATCGGCAAGAGCTGATGAAATTAAACCTTTATTTTCATGGGTCACTAAAAACCAATGAAATTACGATTTTAATTTCTTCGGTTTTTATAAGCTGACGAAAATATGATTTTAATTTCATCGTTTTTTAGGCCGATGAAATTGTTTTTGGTCGACGAAAAAACCTTAAATTCCTATAGTGATGTCCTACGCACGTGTTTCTGGGCCATGCCTAGTTAGGCAGCCCGTTGCTAATTTCTTTATTTATTTACTGCAGAAATGTTTTTAATTTTATATTTTTTCAATATAACTCCAAATCCTGTAAAATAAATTTCAAAAGATTCATGAAAACGCAAACTTCAATTTAAAAATGTTATTTGCATCATTTTCATTCATATTTTGTGTGGTGCATTTATTGTGTATTGTTTGCTTGCCCTAGATCTGAATGCATACGTCATTGTAACCGAGGATTTATCCAGACGCCCAAAAGACTGCATTTACGACAAGTCATCATTGACTTTCCCCTATATATTTGTTGATCATATTGCCGCCTAGATTTCTAAATGATTTACTAGATTTGCTAAGATGCATATTATATTGAAATGTAAAAACGCTAATTGAATAGGCTGATAGTTAAATGCCCAAAAATTAAGTTATCATCATATAAACCTGATTCTTGTCAACCCTAGGAATATATAACTTGTTTATTTCCATTCCATTGATTAGTTGATCGTTAAATGCTTAGTCCTGCTATTTATTGCTTGTAGTCGTCACTGTTATTTCTTGTAAAATATAATGTTTGAAATGCGTGATTTAAAGGCCGTTGAAGCTGCCATATTTGATAAAATGGGACTATTGGGGGTACAATAGTTGGGTTATAAAAGGGAAAATGATTTTCGCAAAACCCTAGTTTGGGTGGATGATTGTATGGATTGGTGTAGTACGCACGAGACTCGAGCCTAGTGTGGGAACCACCCAAATCCTTTATGGCCGAGTCCTTAAGGTAGACAAACTAAGTTCAACAGTGCGACCACGAGTGCTGGTATGGGCTGGCCCTGGTTAAGTACCCTTCGAACTCTTAGTTCGGGCATCTCAGATGGTGGAATAGGGAGCGCAGAATCCGTAGGTAATGGTGTCGCGCAGAATCCGGAACCGCTCAGAATCCGAGCAGAAATTGACGGTGCCCGTCGGTAATGGTATCATAGAATTGAGTGCATAATCCGTGGATAACGGTATTGCACAGATCTTGAACCTATTGGCGCAAGAGGGGGCCACTGGCAATTGAGTACTAGCCCAGTGGTAGAATCCTTAGCGGTGATGCTTGAGCTAGGAGCGAGTTGGTTAAAGACCTTGTGGTGGTTTACTTTGTAAATTACCTCTCGTGAGTAAAGCGTGCAACCTCTGCAGAGTGTAGAGAGCTGTGTAGACAACCGTGTCCATGGTCAAGGGCGGGCGACGGAGCGCTGCCTCAATAGTAGTTTTTCTCACTTTTATTTTTGAAATGACATTTTTAAAAAGAAACCATGACAGAACGTCGTGAGTCTTGTTTTGGGCCTTCGCAGCAAGACGCTGTGAAGTGATTGAGTAGCATGATGGTTAGTCATGAGATTTTGAGATTTACATGGCGGCTAGCCCTGAGATTATGATTTTGACATGGTGGATAACCCTGAGATTTTGATTGATTTGGCGGTTAACCCTGAAATTGGATTGCTATGGTGGATAGCCATGTGATTATTGGATGGACAAGGCAGGCAGCCATGAGTTGAACTTTGTGGGTTAAAACCAACGGGTAGCCGGAGTTTCAAAAGAAAGATATTTGGTTTAACTCTTCTTAACTCTTTTCCACGTTTTCAAAGATATAGGATAATTTGAAAAGTTGGCTTTCCACAAAATAAACCATAATCCCTGAAGCTCCATATGCATATGTCAATTTGACTTGCGAGTATTTGCACATATACTCACCCTCACATTTATTCGTAGGGCTGCTCATTCCAACGAGCACGTCCGGAGGCTCAGCGTTACGGCCCGGATAATGGTGAGCCCGAAGACGGTGACTTCGCCGATGGCATTCGGGATGTGGACTACTCTAACGCCTAGGATCACTACTATAGCCTTGCCTGTGGGATCGTGTTGGATTTTCCTTTTGGTTTTATTATGTATCCATGCTTCCACAATTGTATGGTCTGCGTGCTGGACTTTTGTATTACGAGCCTTAATGGCCGCATTCTGATATAATATTTGACGTTTTAATGTGAATGGTTATGATTCAAGTTCTGGAATCTGTCTGTACTAGCTACTGATCCAGGGACTAGTACAGTAAGGCACAGAAGGGACTCGACTCTGTCCAGCGGGTCCTGACATTTTGCTTCGTATTTTTGTCGATGACGGGGTCAAAGTCCTGCACCTTCGACCCTGTATGAGGATGGTACCATAGTTGAAAAGGGGTGAAGCAAGCGTGTTAGTAAACATGTGCAACATATCGCTTAGGAGAGGAAAGTGTTGAAGCCCAGCTAGAACTCACGCTTGATCTCATTGGTGGTGGTGTTGTCACTGTGCTCGGCCATCTTGTCGTCTTCCTAGGAGTATGCTGGATTGGAGGCCCCCCTTCTCTCCAACCATCCCGAGGTAGTACTACTGCAAGAGGACGCCAAGTGCGAGACCTGGCTTAGTATGGTCCTTCCTGGGATCAACACAAGATAGGCTGCTGCATATAATAAAAATAAGTTAGTCAATTGCAATGATGATGATATAGACTAGAAATTGTTATGTGTTATTAGCACCTACGACCATTGATCTCGAACTCAATCTGATTAGCTGAATTTCTAGGAACCTTTAGCACCTTGTTGGGGCCCCTCCTCTTTCTGAGGGGCTGAGAGCCACTAATTACCTAGTTAGAGTCCGGAGTGTCTGCCTGACCAGCCCTAGACTCCTGAGTGTGTGCCAACTCCTGACAGGGTAAGGGTGTGCCCTCCTGGCCAGACCATGGTGTGCCCTCACAATCGTTGCCCTCTGCCTATGAGCTGCTCCTCTTTAAGCTGTCGTGGTGACATCACACATTTGAAATTATTTTAGTAAGCCTTTGAAGTATAGTAAATAGGCAAACCATAAAAAGAATGAAGTTACAATTAAAAGTATATGTTCACACTTAGTTGTACCCTTGACTTAGAAGTAAGTATCATCGACTTCGAGAGGATCATTGAGAGGTTGTTTAACGTCATTTGTTTCATCAGGTGGGTCACCTTCTTCATACACATCATCGTCCACTATGCCCACTAGGTTATCTAGTCTAAAATTGATAAGATCACAAAATTGTCACTCATACGTTGCTCTTGCACTGGATGATAATGATCGACCATCAGAAAACTCAACCGTACAAACCTTTAAACTTTGTACACAACCCACCATGACCTTAGGTCTTTCTTGTCATGCTTAGTATCACCTTCTATTACTTTACTGCATGGATAAGGTAGGTAGTACACTTGCTCTGCTTGGTTATGAAGAATGAATAAATCATACCTTTTAAGCCTGCAGCTGTGTTTCACCTTCACAATTCCTAGCTCTGGTCGACATCTTACCCCATCAATTGGATCGAGCTAATAGTTCAATTATCGCCTCGATGATACCATAATTCTCGTCTATCATCCCCATAGCACAATACACAACTATTTATCATTTTTTAATTAGGTTTTTGTGTTCATAAGTTGCAAAACAGAAGCGAAACCAATTAACATCGCCGTGCACTTTCACACTTTGTCTTGGCCCACGCGACATGATACAGAGAACATTGTGTACATTGGCACGTGTGGTGCACTGTGTGAGAAAATATAAAATAGGATAGAAAATGTATACTACTCGATTGAAAGGATGTTTTCGAAGAACTTACATGTTTCCAAAACCAAATTATGAAGTTTGGATGTCCCTCTAGCACACTCCTTGAGCAGCTGGGTTCTCTCTTTTGGATTGGGATCGTTCATGCCTGTTTATTCGGTACCATCAGCCTTTCTTGTGATAATAACTCTTGTTTTCTACTTCCCTATAGGATTGCCTTTTCGAAGGAACAATTTTATGTCATATTGAGCATCGGTGGATACTGTGTTGTACCTTGTACCTATATATTAACATTGTGCTCTCTCACCAAATATTTATTGCAAAAGTTGGTAGTCACCTGCATATAGGGATGAAACGGATCGGATACGGATCGGAAACCACTCATATTGTATTTGATCCATTTAGTTTGATCGGATACAGATTCGGATACGGATAGTACCGGATACAAATATGGATACGAATAATATCGGATACAAATACGGATCAGACGCGGATACTCTCTCGGATAAAACGCGAAAACATATACTAAGAAATAAGTATATCCAAATACATATAGTTATCTCTTTGTGACTCAACTTTATGGCTCATAGTCATGAAAATGATGGTGTGTAAGTATCATACCCGATAAAGCAAAAAAATGTAAAATCACATGCATCTAGTTGTTATATGTGTTAGTCATTCATCCTATAGAAATATAATAGAGATAGTTTATAGATGGATTTAGCTAATCGGATAATATCCATCGGATATTATCCAAGAAAAGCTCGGATAATATCCATCGGATATTATTTGTATCCGTACCGTATCCGCCTTGTCGGATTCGGATATCCATAAAATTATCCGGCTCTATATTTTCGGATATTATTATGCCTCGGTCGGTCGGACGGTCGGAAATTATCCGTACCATTTTCATCCCTAACC
>SPJY01000659.1:3745494-3809236 GCA_005191435.1 Raddia distichophylla | reverse complement strand
TTAAATTGTGGTAAATATATTGAGGACCTAAGCATTGGCAAAATAGTAAAGAAAATGATGATATTCCCGAGTGCATCAGTTTTTAACTCGTTTCTAAACATGTCATATCATATAGAAATAAGCATAAATACAGCCATTTCATTGCACTGTAATTAATTTATTATTTACCTTTTCTCTCTATTTATAAGCCTTACATTTAATGTTCATACGGGTGATTTTCTCCTTTATAAATAGGATAAAGACCGTGCCTTATATCAGAAACTACAATGCTCCAAATGCTCTCTCCTCGTTAGTTTCCCTTATTCGTCTCAGGGATCAATCCTGTGCAATCAGTTATATAAACGTACGGCCCATCATGACTACATTGGGGCTGCTCATAACAAATAATCCAAACATGCCAAAACTTTAGGTGGCATAAAAAGGAAAAATATTCGATGCAAAAGATTTTTTGCTAGCACTCAAAAGCAATCTACCGGGGATAATCCATAAACCAAGCTAGTATATGATCATGGATTTTACCACTTAGTCTTGTAGAGCAGTGGTAGAACACCCAGAAAATCGGGTTCAATCGATCTATACACGTGTCGTAGCCGATCATGTCATCTTATTGACTTCAATTAGCACGCCTCCTCCTGAGCGCGGATCGTTCTAGTCAGCACGGTAGGGTAGCAACTCCTGCAGTAGGTTGGGAAGAAATGAGCACTACTAGATAAATGGCCTAATTTACAAACACATCAGTACCGGTCAGATTGAAACTGGTACTGATAGTGCACCAGTACCGGATCGTAGCAACAGTAGCAATTCTACATTTTCAGTACTGGTTGGAGGTAACAGTAAAGATACCATTTGCAGGCGGGTACAGGCCAGCTGGCGCATGGACTCATTTGTATCGGTACGTAGTACGAACCCGTACTGATACGGGCTCATTAGTACCGATTCGTACTAAAGGCTCATTCCAGCAAACTTCGAAAAAAATACATATCCTACTCTAATCAATACGCGTGGGTGGTGGGTTGGTCAGAAGGGTGAGTGGAGAGCCATGTAGTGGCATAAGATCCCAGGTTCGAGTTTTGGATTTGCCATATTTTTTAGATATTTCAGTGGCTATAGTCCCGATTGGGAGAACCAGGACTAAAAACCACGGGCCTTTAGTCCCGAATTTAATGTTGCCATATTTTTTAGATATTTCAGTGGCTATAGTCATAGTTGAGGGAACCGGGACTTAAAACCATAGGCATTTAGTCCCGAATTTAACGAATTTAATGTCCTGGTTGGGGAAGCCGGGACTAAAGCCTGTTCCCAACCTAGACTACACGCCATTTACGTAGTAGTGGAGACACGGTAAAAAAGGTATATCGTTTCTCCTCTTCCAAAAATACAGCACGAATTTTTCCTCCTTGACAATTTGCTGCCGCGGCGCAGCCGCCTATACTTTCGGGTTTAGGTTCAAGGTTTCTTATGCCCGGCAGGCTTAGGGGGTGCAGAGGTGGTTGGCCTGATGATTGATAGAGAATCGTGGGGGACAGCAGGACGGCGGCGCTGGAGTCGTTGGCCTGGGTGAAGGCGGTCGAGCGGTAGTGGGGCGGGTGGGTCTGCACCTTCCACCATGATTAGGGGCCGGCAAATCAGCAGATGGGAGGAGGGCAGCACAGCGAGGCAGCTAATACGCCGCGGATCGTGGGTAGTGGCGGAGATGGCGGTGGGGAAAAGTGCGATAGCGGAAAGTGCAATGGTGGAGGAGGAAGGTGCGACAACGAAAAGTGCAATGGCGGAGGAAGAAGGTGGAGGGCGAGGCGGGAGTAGGGATGGCAATGGGTCTGGGTCTTCGGGTCCAACCTACATGGACCCAGACCCAAGACACAAGAGTTGAACCCAGACCGAGAACCAAAAATTGTAATGGGTCCAAAGTCTGACCCAGACTTAGACCCAGTCCCGGACCCAGACCCGGACCCAGACCCATCGCGTCTACTTAGACCCGAAAATTTATAAAACACCGAATATCATTCCAGAATTAGCAAGAAATATACATTACAACTATGTCACATATATAACAATTAGTAGCATTTAAAGAGCATATAAGCACAAAAATTAACTAGTCATCCAACTAGAAACAAAAAAAATCGAATATAAGCTAACACAAATTTAAACTACTCCAATGGCCACAACTTAAAGGTTTAAACACAAGAAAACAAACAGCCTTCAATTCAGCAGCACACACATTTAATTAGGCCCAAATGTCAGTGCTACAGTTCGGGTCTGGGTCTAGGTACCCATAGCTGTAAAGTTGGACTCAGACCTAAACCCAGACCCAGATCCAGACCCGAACTTCTATACTCATGGGTCCATTGTTGGACCCAGACACAGACCCATCGATCGAGTCAGGTACAATAATTAATTTAGCCAATCCAAACGATAGTGTGCTCTGAAATTATGAATGTCAATATTAAAGCAACAAGGTACACAAACGTTAGTGATGGTTTAGAGAGAGAATTGATTTAATCTAGCCCCCACTGTCTTGCTTTATGTATCCTCTTAGTGGACCGTTATATATAGGCATAACACAACGCAAAGTGCACATATCATGTGGCTGATATGACAAATAGACATAGTTCCAAGGATTTTCACACTTGCACAGTAGACACTAATGCAACGAATCTAGTCTAGCACGTTTAGCACACATACAGACATAACGATAACGACCTCTGGATACGCATAAAGATATAAAATCAGACAAATCTTGTATTGATCCCACTGACTCACGATATCAGATTGAAATCAAGTAGATAAGCATGCATGCCATCCCATGATATCACAACCCTTCACATATTTCACAAAAAAACCCAAAAACTGTCGTTATAACTACCAAGTAAACGAAATAGCGTCTGGTAATCCCTAAGCAAATTATTATGAGGAAGGAAGCTATTGCGATCCAATGTCTAAGGATCTCACACTAACTACTTATGAGACCAACTGTTGACGCATTAAAATTTAACAATTCTTACCGTATATCATGGTAGGGTCCATCGATCACCATGTTACCCAACATGTATGTATCCATACTGTAGATCTGATAAATCAATTTCCATGATCCGTGAACATTATGGTCAACACAAATGCATGTGCTAATCCATAAACTACAATTATCGTAGGTAATACTGCCCTCTATAGCTCCACGATAGCATCGTTATAGCTTTTCGGGCGTAAAGCACTATGCTATAAGGACTAAAATTTTACGAACACAGCAATGTCCTCTATAGCCACTAAATTGATCACTATTTCCACTATTTTTTGTAACCACTATAGCACCATTATGCTAATTTTAAATCCCCTTTGCAAATCCAACTATTAATTATGTGCTTAGTTATGCTCTACCTCATTCTTGCATCATCCAACCTTACAAGATTATACTGTTAATATATAGCTAAAACAATGATCACTTAGTTAAGTTTCTCTATAATGAACATGTAAAAAAATAAATTGCGATAACTTATTATACACATTAATTATAGCCCACATGGACATCCATTAGACTCCCAAGGCGGCGACCTAGACTTGGATTTGGACCCACACTTGTATCTCGTATGGGGCCAAGCCACTTATATCTCTCTTGTTCTTCTTTTTTCTTTTGTAGAATTTATTTTTAACAAATTAATTGGTATGGCTATGCACATCAACAATTTGAATCTCTCAGAAGTATGTTTTCCTTCTTTTATCGTGCAATATTTTGGTAGACTTAACTTTCAATTTGCTATAATGTTAGTAACTAGTAAAACCAGTGAATTATTAGCTTAGAGTTAACATGTTTTATCTTAATTATGACATTATTAATCTATAGAAAATGTAAGAAAATTCTAGCATTACCCAAGCATGATTTTTGTCCTAGATCCGCCATTGTTTGGAGTTTCTCCCAAATTATTCATACAAAAACTCCTTCTTCATGAATATTTGATAGATTTAAACAATGAAAACACCATTTTTGTTCAAATGTTGGTAGCAACTAGGGTTGGGAGAGATTATTTATCTAATCTAGCATCCATCGCCTAACTTTATGTAGTCTTAGTCCCTGCTCGAAAGTCCAACATTACATGGTGTCCATGTCTGATATGATCCATATGGCTATTGAGATTAATATAAGAGGGAATATTAGGTGCAAAATACTTTTCAGTGCACAAATGCAAACAATCATTCATGGCCCTTAGATCTCATCTCGGTGGCTCAGCTAAAACATAGGAACATGAGAAACAATCACCATAATTTTTCACACAAGTACATAAGTGGGAAAGGGAGCTCTATCTCAATGCATCTGGACTGTCCAGATTGGATCTAAGGGACCATGTTGAATTTTTACACTTATGCACCTAGAAAACTTTTGCACCAAATATTTTGCCTTAATATAAACACCATCAATAGTAGAGCGATGCTACGCTATAGTAGCCGGGAGGTATGAGAGGACAAGATGATCGTACCATAAGAATGAAAATTAAAATAATAAATATAAATGTATTAAGATGCGAGAGTGATGAATATTTAAAAGTAAATTCATTTCATTGGTAAATATTATATTAAAATAAATAGAGTATAAAATGTGTGAGTGCCACTTCATTTTGTTTAAGTTAGATCATTCAAATTTTATTTTTTATATAATCTATATTTACATTATTATATTTTTGTAAAAATTATTCTACTTTGACTAAATTGATTATAACCTAAGATATAAGATATAAAGTTATCACTATTGATTAACTAATTTTTCTTATATTCATATAAATAAAAAATAAAAAAGATATAAAAAACTCTCTATATATTAACTATTGTGATGTATATATGCAGATGCATGTTATGCCTAGGGAGATGTTGGGGTTATCCACTTTTGGTCTATCTATGTTACTTCTCCGTTGGTTATCAGTCCAAACTGTTGATCGAATTCTATTGTTATTATGTCGCTTTGTGATTGGTGATACTGCACATATTGGCATTGCTCGTCCGGCTATTGGGCCACTCCAACTTAAAGAAATTAGTGGTAAGACACCCGTACTCGACGTCGGCACTATAGAGAAGATAAAGTCCGGTGAAATCAAGGTATATATATTAATTGAATCTTATATGAGCTAAAATAAAATATACAACTATATTTTATAATATCAAACTTTAATTCATTAGTACATTTTATAAAATTGCTATGTGTTACACACAGTTGCTTCCAGCGGTAAAGCAATTATGCGAATATGGTGCGGATTTCGTTGATGGTAGGTGTATGGAATTTGATGCAATTATCCTTGCCACCGGTTATCGGAGCAATGTACCATCATGGTTAAAGGTAAATACGTATTTTTTTCCAAAATTAGTATGGTTATACATATATATAATGTAATTTATATGTTAATACATATTTATTTATAGGAAAAAGAGTTCTTCTCAAATGAGGATGGATTCCCTAAACTATCTTCAAATGGTTGGAAGGGGCAATATGGGTTATATGCTGTTGGATTTAGGAGAAAAGGTCTTCTTGGATCATCTATTGATGCGATGAAAGTTGCTGATGACATTGCACAAAGTTGGGAAAGCGCATCACCATCGTATGACGGAATGAAATGATTTTGGTTTTTCTATTAAATGAGATAATGCTACCAATTGGTTTTATGTAATTGGTTGCTAATAATACTTAGTGGTAAACGATGTGATTCAAATTGTATATATTTTTCATGTTTTATAAAAAAGGGACAAGGGTAGAACAGTTTGTTATTTAGGGTTTTTAAAGTTATTAGGATACCATTATTGTTTTTCTTAAATATGTACTGCATATTTGTTTCATTATTTCATAGTTTACACACTGTAATATTATATATATACAAAAATAATAATATAATATAACATACTATAAGAGTATTGAATATCTTTTTGGAAAAGTCTATATTACACCCTGAACTATTGCGGTTCGTTTATCTACCCCTGACTTATAAAATCAGGTATTCTACTCTCCAAAACCATGAAAAAGGTGCAATAACCCCGCGGTGGTTTTTGGGGAGGTTTTGCCCATGTGGTATGTGAGCTGGCATGTATCACATGAGGTGGCAGTAGAACCCCTATAAAATAAATTTTTGTTTCATCAAGCCCATGTCATGCTTCTTCTACCTCTCTCTCTTCCTCTTTCTTCCGCTCAACTCCCTCCCTCCCTCTGCTCTCAGATCTAAGCAGCAACCGGCACGAGACCTGGGCACGGCGGTGGCTTGCGACGGCTAGGGGGAGGTGGCACCGCGGCAAAAGGGAGGTGGCGGCTGTTAACGGTCAATTTCTACAATTTTTCATACACTTCCAACCGTCAACATAGCTCACAATTGAAGGAACATGGACTAAAAATTTGCAAATTAACAAAGTTCCACAAGTTTTGGTAAATTTGTGTCTCTGGGACGTACTGAGAAAAATTGAACCCAAACCGAGGAAAAACCCCAATCGGCCGACCCAACCCTGGCCGGCCGACCGGTACCTGTTCCAAGCCAGGGTTGCCCTCTCTCCAAGGATTCTAAAAGCACAAAAGCATACCATCCCAACCGTTCACATCGAGTCGGTTTGATCATAGGGATGACATTGCATTGGAGAGGATCACTTGGCTCACAATAAAGATAGTTTTACTGGCCTCAACTGCCAAAACTACCTCAAGAGGATGATCTACACCGTCTAAGAGGGATCCCATGGGAAACCGAGGGCCGGGATCAACCGAAGCCCGGTCGACCGACCCCCTTGGATACCCTCTCAGGTACTGCTTCGGCTGGAGAGAAGAGCACATGTGTCCTTACACGTGGCACACCCTCACTTGATGCGGTACACTATAAAAGGAGCCCCTCTCCTGATTTGCAAAGCACGGAGAAGTGCGGGAAGAACACAAAGTAGCGGTACGCTGCCCATTTATCAAGTAGAGTTGGTGATAGAGGAGAGTTAGTGCTAAGGAGAAGCCAGCACGTCGGCAGCCCTCCACTAGAGCTCCGGAGCTAAACTCGGGTGTGAGTTCTGCTTCGTCTTCTATCTGTAACACTTAGTCCCATCCTTTATTTATAAAGCAAGTTTATTTCGTATACATTGTTTCTCTGCTGGTATTAGGCTCATGCTAGATCTTGAGTGCTAAATCTCTGTGCTTGGGTGACACAATAGGTACTAGTGCTGGGTTTAGTGGAGTGCGTATCGAGTGACATCCTTTGTACGTAGTACTTCTAAGAATAGGCGTGGTGTTTAGACTAGTTAGTACCCAATAGACACCTGATTCAGTGGCTGAGCGGTAGGTAGTAGGTGGTGACAGCCCTACTATCCGCGTGGCAGTTTGTGGAATCCGTCCCATTAGTCTTAGCCCAGCCAATCATAACCATCCGGTGTTCTTAGCTGATAGCGGGTGGTAGTGAATCGGCCAAGCTCCGAAGCAGACTAGCAATTGTGTGTGGATTATCCTTATATCCTTGACTAGTGTATACCTTTAGTAGAACCTCTCGACCCGAAATATCTTACTCCACTTTCGTCATTCCACCATATCCATCCGGCCAAGTCAAGACTAGAAACTAGACTCTTATCGTTCTTCATGGGAAATCGATATCTTTGGAATACTCCAAGGTGAAAGGTACAGCAATATCCATGCGCTTGTGGATTAATTCTAATAGGCATAAGATTGCCAACAAGCTTTCTGGCACCGTTGCCAGGGAACTGTAGCTGTTCTAGTTTCGAACCTTGCTTGTCCGTGTACCTCCATATGGACAACACGTCTATCTATCAGTTTTCGGCTCTTAAGGCCAAGTACTTAGAGCCTCCACCATCATCCCATCCTATCCATACACCTTGCTTTGAGTTCCGGCTAGGCCTCATGGCTATGGTTCGGGTGAAATCCTTTTCTAGATCTGAAGGAGAGAACCCTCATAGCCATCTCTGCGAATTTGATCAACTCTGCTCTATCATTGAAATTCAAGGAATGGCTCGACAAATGCTGAAATTGAAATTGTTTCCATTCTCCCTCACGGGATCAGCCAAATCATGGTTCAAATTGACCATAGGAAACCTTAATGGCAGTTGGCAATGCTCCCTTCATTGACGCCTTTGAAAAACTTTCAGACCTAGATCGAGTATGAACCTTTGGGTAATCCCCAAACCTTAGACAACCCTACCGGGTCAAACCTTCCGACCCAATCCGATTCTTCTAGAATCAAAGAAACTTCTGAAGCCACATTTCCCTGTGTCCAAGACCTTGAACCGGCGAACGAACTTGTCTCATTCTTGACATCTTACTCCTTCAAAGAGAAAATTCTACACGACTTTGGCAATGCTTCTACGCTGCCAGTAGAAAGTCGGCAATTCCAAAGGTCTAAGCCAAATGTCCCAATTCATGAGGAGATCCTAACGCAAGGGATAACCGATGAAATAGAGAACTCGAGGGAAATAGTTACGCTGTTTCCTTTCAAAAAGTCTTGCTTAGTGAAAGCCAATGGTTTGGATTTTAGAAGTGTTCCCTATGATCCAAGCCTGGGTATTAACTACATGTCAAAATTTGTGGCATCAAGGATCCCGTCGGATCATGCCCCTTCTCCTTCTCAAAAGCAAGTCAGATGGCTGCTGGCCATATTACACGAGTTGAGGGAATCGTCAGAGGTGTTGAGGTGACCTTAAATGACCATAGCATCACGCTAGATTTCCATGTCTTCCATGTCCCCGACCCGTATCACTCTCGCATTCGGATCAAGCAGCACGTAAGGGAGTTAGTCCAAAACATGGAAAGGGGAAATCTATCGGCTTGACTGTCGGCAACAAATACCTCTTAGTGAGCTTCGCACGATCCATCAATCATCCTATGGAAGCCGAGCCACTGCCGGATCCGTTATAAGTGGCTATGACTACTGCTCTCTTCGAGACAGTCCACCCACGGGGTCTGGAGGAAGACGTTCCGTATTTTGTTCGAGAGGAAGATTCGAATGAATATTTCCAGCTAAAGAGGACTAAGGAACCGCCTTCCTCGTCTATTGAGCTAAAACCACTTCCTCCTGGGCTTAAGCACATCTTCCTAAACAACAACTAAAACAATCCTGCTATCATCAGCGATCAGCGATTTGCTGACTGAGGATGAATGCCGCCGGCTTGTCGCCACTTTAAAGAAGTACAGCTCGGTTTTAGGTTATTCACTTAAGGACCTCAAGGGGATAAGCCCGAGTCTGTGTACTCATCGCATCCCAATGGAAACAGACCATAAACCCACGCGGGAGCACCAGCATATGCTAAATAATGCGATGAGAGAAGTGGTTAAGAAGAAAGTTTTGAAACTCCTTCATGCCGGGATAATTTACCCGGTATCCGATAGCAAGTGGGTTAGCCCTTTTCAAGTAGTTCCGAAGAAAGGAGGCATCACGGTAATGCAAAATGAGATGGACGAACTCATCTTGCAACACACTGTCACTAGATGGCGTATGTGCGTGGACTACCATAAGCTTAACAAAGCCACTAGGAAAGATCATTTCCGCTGCCTTTCATAGATGAAATGCTACAACGTTTGGCCAACCGCTCATTCTTTTGCTATTTGGATGGCTACTCTGGTTATCATCAAATTACCATCCATCCTGATGACCAGAGTAAGACAACCTTCACATGCCCTTACGGCACCTTCACCTATCGACACATGTCGTTTGGGCTTTGCAATGCTCCTGCATCCTTCCAAAGGTGCATGATTCCCATCTTTTCCGACATGATCGAAAAGATCATGTAAGTTTTCATGGATGACTTCTCACTACAAGGGATTCTACCTATTGCCACACAGCGATCGCAACAAAATAAATTTTGTTGCTATAGCCAATGCTATTGCCACATAATATTTTTTTGGTAATAAGTTTCCTATAGCGCAACAATCGTGAATTGTTGCATTATTTACTATTTTTGTTACAATAAATTGAATGTATTGCAACGAAAATAAAATTGTTGCATTAACGAGCTACTATTGCAATAAAAAATAAATTGTTGCAATAACTAACTTCTATCACAACAAAATAATATTGTTGCAAAAAATTTTCACCTATTGCAACGATTACAGATGGTTGATTATTACTATGGCCAGCAATGTTTTTGATTTCGTTGCAATATGCAACAATATTGGGCATATTGCAATATCTATTTCGTTGCAATATGTTCATGAAAAAATGTCAAAATGAAAACATGATATATTTTATACAAGTAGTCATACGAGGTAAGCTGGTTAGGTGAGATTGCTTTAAGTCAAGAGGTTGTGGGTTCGAATTCTAGAATCTACGTATTTGTTTTTCTATGTGACTTATTGGTTATTGCAATAAGTTTTTACCACGAATTCCATTTTGTTGTATTATGATATTGCTATGAAATAAAATTTGTTGCAATAAGCTATAGCAACGATTTCACAAACGTGGCGATATGCTATTGCAACAATCGTATTGTTGTAATAAAGAAACTTATTGCCATGATTTTGATATCGTTGCAACTTCTTGTTACCACGGAGATTATCGCAACGATTTTAGTTTTGTTGCAATATGCACATATTGCCACAATTTTTGGCTTAATGCAACAAAAATTGTTGTTGCAATAGGTTGAATTCCTTGTAGTCTCTCTGTCTATGGGACCTCGTTTGATGACTGTTTGAAAAACTTAGAGAGGGTCCTAAAAAGATGCCAAGAAGTGAACTTAGTTTTAAGCCGGAAAAATGCTACTTCATGGTGAGAGAAGGAATTGTCCTCGGCCATCTTGTTTCTGAACGAGGGATCGAGGTAGATAGAGCCAAGGTCGAGGTAATTCAGAGGTTACCGCCACCAATAAACGATAAAGGAATTTGTAACTTCTTGGGTCATGTGGATTTTAATAAAAGATTCATAAAAACTTTTCCCAAGTCACTCGTCCCTTAACTAACTTGCTGGTGAAAGAAGCTCCTTTCATCTTTGACGAAGATTGCCTCATCGCTTTGAAAACTTTGAAGGAAGCTCTAGTCTCTGCGCCTGTAATTCAGCCATCTAATTGGAAGATGCCCTTCGATATCATGTGTGAAGCGAGCAACTTTGCCATAGGAGCAGTCTTAGGCCAGTGTAAGGGTAGAAAGCATTACGCCATTGCATATGCTAGCAAAACCTTAACTGGCCCGTAGCTTAATTATGCCGCCACAAAGAAGGAAATTTCTAGCCGTAGTTTTTGCGATAGAGAAGTTCCGATCTTACTTGGTAGGAACGAAGGTAATAGTTTTTACGGACCATGCGGCCCTAAATTACCTTCTTACCAAGAAAGACGCGAAACCACGACTCATCCGTTGGATCCTTCTGCTCCAAGAATTTGACATAGAAATTAAAGACAAGAAAGGAGTAGAAAACTCTGTAGTTGACCAACTTTCCTGAATGCAAGTCAAGGAAACCACATAAAATACCTTCTTACCAAGAAAGACGCGAAACCACGACTCATCCATTAGATCCTTCTACTCCAAGAATTTGACATAGAAATTAAGGACAAGAAAAGAGTAGAAAACTCTGTGGCTGACCACCTTTCCCGAATGCAAGTCAAGGAAACCACAAACATGCCTATAGATCACTACCTACGGGATGACACCCTGCTTACAGTTTCAACTGCCGACCCTTGGTACGCTAACATAGTGAACTACTTGGTAGCGGGGTATATACCATCAGGGGAGGATAAGAATAAGCTGTTCCGCGACAGTAGAACTCATCTGTGGGATGAGCCCTATCTGTATCGAGTCTATGCCAATGGGTTGCTTCGTAGATGCATACCCGCAGGTGAAACGCATGAGATCCCCGAAAAAAGCCATTCGTCACCATACGAGGGCCATTATGGTGCTTTTAGAATCCATGCCATGGTTTGTCAAAGTGGTTTCTTTTGGCCTTCCACGTATAGTGACAGCAAGGAGTTCGTTAGACGCTGTGCTAGATGTCAAAGAGTTGGAAACATTAATTCTTGAGATGCTATGCCCTTAAGAAGCAATTTACAAAATTTATCCTTTTTATGCTTGGGGTAGATTTTATAGGCCCATTCCCTAAATCAGACTCTTATGAGTTCATTTCCATTAAATAGGGTAACTAGATAGCGATTACAAAGAGATACTTACTCTGTTGTGAAATAGTATACGTTTTAAACTTGTCTTAAGTTAAAATTTTAAAACTTTATCTGTAAAGAACTTTTAAACTATATAGATTGAGAACATAGAAATCGTGTACGTAGATTCGTCTTGAAAATAGCTTTCATAATATTATAATTTTTAATGCGTTATAAATTATTTTTGAAAAACTTTTATGGTCAAAGTTGTATTTTGGTGACCATGTCAATGTCCAAAACAACTATATTTCATAACGGAGAGTGTAATATTTACTAATAAACTAGCAGTCTTAACTAATTTTGATCAACGGACATGCAGCAACACATCTCATATGCGTACATGAGAAATCCGAACCGCAGACGCAGAGCGACAAACTAAACACAAGATTAAGCTGGCTAACATGCTTGTGCCGCATTGCCAGCCAGCGACGCCGATAGCGACGATAGCGTTTGCAACTTTGCATAGATGGTGGTGGTGCCCAAATCATCTTAACCCGTGGAACCAACCCATGACCATGAACAGCCTACCTGACGGTGCACCCCTTATTCGGACCGTCTAGAGCTCGGAGAGTTGAAGCTTATAGAAAACCACAATCTGGGCTAAGAATAGCCCGGACTTTTCGAGCATCATCATAGCTAAAGATCGATAGCTTGGACCATGGAACAGGAGGCGAGTTATCCACTTATTACCAGGTAATCCAAGGTCCCTCTGGGCCTAGCACCCAAGGCAAACTCTTGAGACCATGTTTGTGTGGCCTGATAATATGCGTGATCTAATCCCAACAGATAGTCTCTGAAACTTAAGTGATCAAATATATTATATTGTATTATTGTTGATACTAAGGTTATGTTTTTTTGGGCTGATATAAACGGTTGAACAGTTGAACAACTGAAATGGCTGAATTTCAAAAACTTCTCAAGAAGCGCAACCATTTCGTTTGACTTGCTTTTTAAATCATTATGACCACCTTCAAGACAGCGAAAAAAGAGACTTAAAAAACTTAAAACATATGTCTTTTCAAAATGTATATAAACCAGTAAGCTGTTAAGCTCAAAAAGAACAGAGCTAACTAACATTAGCCGCTCAAAATTGTATAATTTTGGAGATAAGAAAATATTTGTTGTATGATGGCATGTTTATCCTATTAAAGTTAACTTTATCCCACTAGCTCATTTCGCTATATTTATTAAATTAGAAATAAACTAATTTCCTTATAGTTCTTAAATGAAATATGCATCAAAATTCTCAAACACTAGAAAATCTGGAATGACACCGGAGACGTGCTGGGACCCACTTAGCAGGTCACTCCTTTTGCCAAAACGTCGAGCACCTGGTCGGCACCCACTCTCTCCCTTTCTCTCGGCTGCCGGCGCACGCCTCTCACCGTCTCTCCCCCGATTCTGTAATCCCTGCGCCAGGAACGGACTCAGAGAGCTTCCTTGCCCTCCGGTATTCGCATCGCTCAGTGGCGAGCTCTGGCCGCACTCAAGCACGCCGTAGGCGTTGCCTTTAACCGCACCCGAGGCGAGCGAGCTCGCGCTACGTCGTCGGTGAGGAACTTGGAGATAATTCATCCACATTTCGATTTCTCCATCTCGTCGATTCCATCTGTACGTAGGGTACCTCCTTACCTCATCGCTAATCCCGAGTGCATGCTGCTTTGCCTGAGCACCGCTCGACTCGACTCGCTCGCCGGAACGCGCCGATCTCTGTTTCGGCTCGCAGGTGGGCAGCTTCCACTGAGACCGCTCGTGCCAAGCCGACACCGCGGTAAGCAATCACTGGCGCTCCCATTACTCGTGCACGCGCTGGATTCCATGGAGCACCACCGTAGCATTGGTGATGGTGCCATTGGTGCAGAGCTGATCGGCTCCGCCACCGCTCGTGGCGCTGCCGCATCCGATTATTTTGGGCCGTGATCGATATAGGCATCGATCATTAGGAGTGCATGCTCATCTACCGAGCCCAAGAATTTTGCTCTAAGCTGGACCGTAGTACCGGCAATCTCCTGATGAGCTCGTCATCTTGCGCATGGTGGCCGGAGGTAGTCGACCTGTGCTAAGATTCATGCTGACTAGCAATGATGGTGTTGCTGCCATGCGAGGTCCAGCTGTCAGATAATCATTGTTTCTGTATGTTTATAATTAATCACGCTGATTAGCAATTGTTTATAACCATTGTCAGATAATCATGCGGTTACCTTCTATATCGCTGACATGCGCGGTCTTCGTAGCCCACCAGTCATGTTAAGCGGATGCGCACCGCTGTGGGCATTTTCCTACGATATATTTGGCGCTTTCGATGTATCTGTTGTGGTCTGTGAGATTGTGGGCTGGTTTAAATAAATCCTGTAAATGAAATGAATTACTAAAAATAGTTAGAGACCTCCTAAAATCCTAGAAAATCCATGATAAATATTAAGTACCATTTTAAACATAAAATTCTTGGCACACGAGTATGAAATGAAATCTAGTCTCTATTTTAAAAATATATAAGGTATTTTCCTATTTAAAAATATATGCTGAAATGATTTCCGACTGTTTTAGAATAGTAAACCAATCCATGAAAATATGAGGAATTATAGAAGTTGAATAATACCTCGTTGTTCCTTGGCAAAATATTAAATCTAGAATGTGACCTTGTTAATGACTATGGATAATTAGGTATTTGCATTTTATGGATAATCTATTTAATCTATAATGTTATTTTTTTGCTCAAGCACACATTAAGTAAGGTCTCATAAAAATAGTTAACATAATAACTTAACTAACTCTATTATCTTATTTTATAACACACACAATAATTTTTTGCAACATAATTAAGATATATCCTACACTCAAAGTGTTGATGAGGCTCCAACCCCAAGCCATGACAATCTATGTGTCATAAGTGAATCTACATGCCAAACCCATGCTTCATCAGACCTTGACACTTCAAGGAAGGCCCAACGCTTAGCCCAAATCACCAACAAGCACAGTTTGGCCATCCAGGACCATTGATCACTTCAACGGACGCCTAGACTTTATGAGATATTCATATGAGGCAAATGAACACTCTACAGAAAGCTAACGAGATAAACTCTCTAACGGATTGGGCCTCACCTCCAATCAACGGAGAACGTAAAAAAAATCAAGTACGACAGTTTTGGCAGGTGTTGCGACATCGTCTTTGGGTCGTAGGCCTTGTAATTCATGGGTGGGGCATCGGCCCAGGTTGTGGATGTGGGAGGTAACCCTAGCACATCCACCAACTGGCTGCCACCCCTTTGGACGTCCTCCTTCTATTTTTAGCATAAAAACTAGATGTCGTCCTCTGATTTGTTTTGGTTTTGTTGTGTTTGGTTGTCCTCATGTGTGACCCTCCATGTTGTAGCATGTATCGACTAGATCATCAAATACGAAAAAGCTGAAAAACAAAGACTCACATATATAAGGTTTTTCATCTATATTTATAATTTTAGATTGTGCTTATCCAGTTATTGCTTATTCTTCGATCGCTTGTAGGAATAAACTTTCGTGATCAGGTCAACCATGTTCTAGGCGTTGTTGATAATGAACAAATTTGTTGGTTTAGTGGTTGCTGGCTGCTATCCTTGCATGGTTCATAGCCGAATCGTCAAAGTCACATCTACAAACAGATCAAAATTATCCCTATGAGTCTCACCAAAACATCGCTTTTAATCGAGATGTTATTGTGGATTCGCTTCCTACGAAATGTAGTATGTAGGAAAAAAACTATTCCTTATATCAAAACCTCGGGTATAAATCTTATGGAGCGTCATTCGTTACCGATTTGTGGCCACTTGAACTGGCAAACCGGCAGTACAACACTGATGACCTAGAAACATCAATTTTTATATTTTGCGTCAAATAAAAAATTGGCACTAATAACGGTTAGTAACTATGTTAAATAAAAAACTATCACTAGTAACGGCTATGAACCAACACAGATTAGTTGTTTGTCACAAATAAGGTTATTATATCATTTGCCGGTTCCATATCAACCCGTGCTGATATACCGGTATATGTAACCTGGTGGTCTGGTGGATAGACCATGTGATGTTCGTTGCCTATCGCAGATCAAGAAATCAAATGTGTCGACGCAAAGGATGAGTATCATGTGAGGTAAACATGTGAGGATAGCGCGGTCTGCGTGCTCAAGCGAGAGCAAACTAGGTTGCTTGCACACTATAGTTCACTTGCACAATGTTTTAAATGGACTGATCAAATAAGAAGTTAATTTTGATTGGGGGATTGTCCGGATTAGATGACTTGGCAAGCCAAGGAGGTTAGGTTGAACGATATATGTCTTATAAATGATTACCAATTATCTCTTTAAAAATGTGCTATTGGATGAAATGGTTTTGTGCAAATTAGTCGTCCCTTTTCATTGAATTAGCCTCGTACATATATTTAACCGACTTTCTGAATTTTTTTATGTCCTGATTCTCAAACACTTACGTGGGGTGCTCATTCAACGAGTCAGGATATACGAGTTTGTTGACATAGTTGCTCCCTGTTAGTCGTCCAAAAATAAGATGAAATCCTAGTCGACATATTTACACTAGTAAATAACTAAATTCATATGGTTCGATGTTATAAAAAAATTGTACAATTTAACTGAAAAAAGTTTATGTGCTATTTTGACACATACGTAGCCTCTTGTGTATCTTTTTTTTTCTCTTGAATGAATTTATGAAACCTAAAAATATCATCTAATTGATTGTTGCACCTTTTTATCTCATTATACTATATGTAAATTTAGTTGATTAATGTAAAAACCATCAACCGAAATTTTCTACATTTTCAGTCGACCGACGAGAAGTCATGCCCTTTGCGGAAGAACAGCTCAAGGAGGAAGTTGTATCCATGGGCACCCATACGCCTAGTAATGTGATGTTCCTAATTTAAAATATAGTATTTACCTTGGGGGTTTATATACCATTTTCACCTTTTTCGCTGTAAGCCATATACTTTGTACATTGGTCTTTGGACCAGCATTAGAGAAGTAGTAAATTCATCGTGTCAATGACGATTCATCGTTTAAATGCGTGAGAACTATCATATAGATCTAGGGACTGGTACCGTGGTACGGATGGCATGGAAGGTGCACAAGACCTTGATCGAGGGTTCATACTTATCATGGGTTTCATACCGGAGCTAACATGGTCTGCCTTAGCTTGGCCTCAGTCAGACCCCCGACATAGAAACTAGGCTCAACTGATTTTGAGTTATATTCGGTTTAGAGTTCCATTCAGTGAGTTAACTAGATTTTTGATTAGTTTAACCTAGCTTAATCCAAGATTTATATCTGACAACCGGTCAATACTATCAAAAAGAGCCTTATGGTGGTGGTTTCACCAACTTTCAATCTCCACCTTCAATCTCTACCCCACGTATTTGCCAAAATCATAGTCAACCAATCTCTCTCAAAAAATTCAAATCATATCTACCCATTGGATTGTTCCACCTATCTAATTGCTGCACTTTCATTCCATTCTATTAATTGCACATCTCTCCCACACCTGCTCTTTTATTTCCATTTTACAAAAAGTTTCAAAATCTCGTCTACCCATGGATTGTTTTACCTATCTCGCACCTGCTCTTTCCTTTCATATTTTTTAAAAAAATTTCAAATCACGTCTACACATTGGATCGTCCACCTATTTCGCGCCTCTTTTTTCCTTCCATTGTATTAGCTACACATCTCCTCTCATGTCTACCCATTGAATAGTTTCACACCTATCCCGCACCTGTTCTTTCCTTTTGTTCTTTTAAAAAAATTTTGATCACGTCTACCCATTGGATAGTTACACCAACCCCGAGCCTATTTTTTTTACTTTCATTCTTCTCAAAAAAATTTAAATCACATCTAACCGTTGGATAATTCCAGCTATCTTGTGCCTGCTCTTTCTTTCACTTTTATTAGCTGCACATCTCCTCTCCCATACCTACTCTTTCCTTTTATTATTTTTAAAAATTCCCAATCATCTTTATTCATTGGATAGTTTGACCTATCCGACGCCCGCTTTTTTCTTCTATTCTTTTCAAAAAAAATTAAATCATGTCTACCTATTGAACAGTTCAACATATCTCGTTTCCGCTGTTTTTTACATTCTCGTAAATCTCATAAGGACGTTGCCACAACCCAATCTATGTTGCCCTCCTTCTCGACTTTCTCCTGCACTACTATTGCTGTGCACCTTCGCCCCAACCTAGCTACTAAGCCACACCACGCTCGCTCTCAGTCCAACCATCGTGTCGTCGTGTCTCGTCACTCCCTCCATCCGTTGGATCGCCACGTGACTCGAGCCTGTGCTGGTATGAAGCCTCCGACGGCTAACCCAGTGTACCATACTAGCGAAGGCAGCGCACCGTTGGTGCGCCAACGCTGCGCGCGTGGGAAAAAAAAATCGGAGGCGACGGCTGGAGCAGGAATCGAACCGCGGCCGGCGGAGTGAAGGCGGCACTGCCTAGCCAACTTGCCGAAGTACGCGAGTTGGCATGAGGCTAACCTTTTTTTGTTTTTAAAGATTATTTTCGTATGAACGGTCGGATCTCGTTGGCCGAAGCGATCGGATGGCCACAGACTGCCGGGCGACGTGGCGACGGGAGGGCAGGTGCGCAGGCGATGGGGCGACGTGGACGCAGCAGGAGGCGGCCTGTTAGGGCTTTGTAGTATACATTGATGAGCCATCTCACTAAGTAAAAATGAGTTTTTTCGCTTGATTGTTCTTGCATTTTTATTGGAACACAAAATCTTCTTTGGTGATCAAAGATTGATGGATCCAGATATCTTGTGCTTCGCTGTTTTCTATTTTTCGATAATGAAGATTTACAAATCAATTACGGGTGTGAAAATCTAATTTGTGTGCCCTATCATCTTTGTTTAGGATAACATATTTTTTTACTTCATTGATTCAATTCAGTTAGGATAAAAGAATAAAATGAAGGAAAAACCCTTTTACTCCATACTGATCGTTGAATGAACAAAGTGATGCATGATGGGGTTGTTTGTTACTATTGCATCTTAACAAGAAGCTCCCTGATTGTAAAAAGAACTCATGTTTCTCAGATTTAACTTGTTGATAAATTGAATAAGTGAATCAGAAAACCATATGTGTAGGCAGTGAATAAAAAAACCATAAATATAGACAATGAATTGGTACGGCACCTTCATATGAATCATCACCATAGTTGCTCTTATGGTTGAAGACAGTGGAATCATTTGTGTAGAAATTGGCTATTGAGATTGGTTGGATTGAAGACAATACATATATTTGTCTTTTCCACTCACCACTTCCACATAAATTTTTGTTTTTGAATGATTGCTTGCACTTTCAAGTGATATAATAATACATTATATGCCGTTCTACAATTAAAATATTAATTATATTTAGATGGATGCTTATTAAACGGCTTGTGTCTTCTGAAACCCATAAACAATTTTCTTTTTTGAGATTTGTTTTCACGATTGCAAGGTTAAATTGTTACGCCTTAACTTATAAATTACCTTTTACAATGTTATATATTGCTTCGATTTAATTTTAATTTTATAGTTTTGTTGCAACGCATGGGCATTACTAGTCTACTTGGGCTCTGTTTTTTCTAGTTTACAGCTTAACGACTTATCTACGTGTTGAAAAAATATATGCATTGGATTTTTATATTATGTTTTTTTGTTGTCTCGATGGTGTGTCCTAACGCTTTAAAAAGTAATGTCAGTGCAACGTGCACCGGGGTTCGTTCCCTCCATTTAATCAGCGGCGGCTCGGCGCACGATGGGCGAGCAAGGCCCCAGGCGCCACAGGCGAACACGCCACGCGGCGAATCAGTGTTGACATGGCGACCCCGGCGGATGACGCCCTGCCAACGGGTGGGCTTCAGGCCTCACTTGGCAGATGCGCCCGAGAGAAGGACAAAGCTCATCATAGAAGGCCCGTCTCCACTCAGTGTATCGAAGGCATTAAATGCGGCGATTCATCGTCGGAGGCAGAAAATGATGATTGCGGTCACCGTGGTTCTGGCCGAAACACTGTAGCAGTTATTCCATCACTGAGCTGCCGCAAGTCTAACCAGCGCCAATGTCCGGAGACTCTTCTGTCCCCTCCATAATCGGTGATTGGCGGGAGCAGGTGATGCAACCGGCGTCAGCAGCAGAGAAAATGGGGCGCATAGTGATTTGGCCCAATTAATGTACTCTCTCTCTCTCTCTCTCTCTCTCTCTCTCTCTCTCTCTCTCGACCGTCCCAAGCAGTAAAAAAGGGGAGCCGGGTGAGAGAGAAGGGGTTGGATCTCTGACACACACAAGCTTTGTACGTTCTCCAGCGAGGGCACACACACCTTCAAACCAAAGAAATCCAGCACAAGTAGGAGCAGGACTATTACCCGCCTTGGGGTCCGAACCTGCGTAAATCTGGTGTCTCCCTGTGCGTGCTCGATCAAACAAGAAAGTTAGCAAAAATCCCCCTCTAGACTAACACACTTCACAAAATCTATTAGGTGAAAAATCACTGACAGTGGTATGCCAGTTAGGGAGGTAGCGCTTGTTTGTTTGTCTATTCTTTCTTCCAGGATCTTGGCCAGCTTCATCTTCCTGGCGGCAAAGGGATGGTGAACGTTCCAACTCCTGCGGCAGGTTGGCGAGGACCTCGGCGGCGCTACCGATACCGAAGGCATATTGTGCTGCCATGGGCTCCTGCAAGGAGTAAAGTGGACAAGGAAAAAGAGGGCCAAAAGGAATAAGGAGAAGAAGAACCAGATTAAAGAGAAGGACTCGGTGTAAAGGAAACTTACCACTGGGAAAAATACGGGTGCAGTCCTGGACGCCAGTGTACATCTAGGCACCGTGCTCCCGTCGGCGCAGAGGTCTGATCCACCGCATAAGGTAGTCCGCCAACACCTGGGCACCGGTGCGCACGGCACGGCGGAGTCCCTCGACGCGGGCGACCATGGTGCGGAGCTCGGCCGAGTCCTCCGGCGTCTTCTCCCACTCGACGGTTAGCTGAGCCATCTCCATCGGGATCTGGAGCTCATCTAGGTTTCTCTTGTCCGCGACGTAGAGCCACTCGCTCCACTTGTCCTTCCAGTTGGACTTCGCCTCGGTGATGAGGGCGCCGGTTGTGGCTAGATGACTGCGGACATGGCAGCTTCGCACCACACTTTCACTCGCCTAGGCGCGCAGGACGAAGAAGTGGAGGAAGAGCGGCAAGTTGCGTCTCACCCCTAAAAACATATCGTAGAGGTGAGTGAAGATGGCGAGCGTCAGGATGGAGTTGGGAGGCAGGCGCAGGGCATGGATGCCGTAGAATCCCTCAACGCCAGGAAGAACTCAGAGTATGGCGGGACAAGGCCTACTAGGAACACCCAAGAGAAGGTGATGACCTTGTTGGGGTGGCAGCGTAGGACCATGGTGCCGGCCCTAATCTGCAAGACTCCCTGCGGCGCAAATCACCGGAGGACGACAACCTCCCCCTCGACGACGACGGAGGGAGAAAGCGGTAAAGCCTCCCGAGCCGGTGCTGGCGCCGGCGTCGGAGCTAGGGTGGTGGCGCCGCGGCGCGACCGACGGGACGCCATGGCGGTGTGAAGGAGGAAAAGGAGTTGCAGCGAAGAAAAGAAGTGTGTGGTTGAGGCGAAGGAGAAGCAGGAGCAGAGGAGGCATGAGAAAAAATTCTCTTAGTCCCGCAAGTATTGATAGGCGCAGTTGTGAGAGAGGCGGTTCCGCTCCCTCTCGCACAAACATCTCCCCACCAACGATCGTCGTCGCCTCGATTCACGTAGGAGGCGGCGGCAGTTCCCAACGCAGTAATCGAGTGCTGCGTGTGTGGGGGTGATTCGTGAAATGACAGCGAGAGTGGGGCCCCCACGATTTGCTTTCTGCCCGCGCGAAGATCACTTGTTTCCTCGCGCCGACGCTTCGCGACTCGATGTGGGCCCGATGGCTACTGTCGGTGCAACGTGCACCGGGGTTTGTTCCCTCCATTTAATTGGCTCGGCGCACGGCTGGCGAGCAAGGCCACAGACGCCACAGGCGAGTGCGCCACGCGGCAAATCAGCGTTGTCGTGGCGACCCCGACGGATGACGCCCTACCAACGGGTGGGCGTCGGGCCCCACATGGCAGTGCACCCAAGGGAAGGAGGAAGCTTATCATAGAAGGCCCATCTCCACTCAGCGTATTGGAGGCATTAAATGCGGTGATTTGGCATGGGAGACAGAAGATAATGATTGTGATCACTGTGGTTCTGGGCGAAAAACTGTAGCGGTCATTCGTCACTGTGCTGCCGTAGGTCTGACCGGTGCCAGTGTCAGGCAATTCTTTCGTCCCGTCCACAATCGGTGATAGGTGGGAGCATGTGAAGCAACCCATGTCAGCAGTGGAGAAAAATGGGAAGCATAGTGATATGGCCCAATTAATTTACTCTCTATCTCTCTCACTCGGCCGTCCCAGGCAGTATAAAAAGGGGATCCGGGTGAGAGAGGGGTTGGATGTCTAATACACACAAGCTTTGTACGTTCTCCAGCGAAAGCACACACACCTTCAAACCAAAGAAATCCAGCACAAGCAGGAGTAGGACTATTACCCGTCTTGGCGGTTCGAATCTGGGTAAATCTGGTGTCTCCCTGTGCGTGCTCGATAAAACAAGCTAGTTAGCAAATTACCCTCTAGACGAACACAGTTCACAAAATCTGTCAGGTGAAAAATCACCGATAAGTAAGTCAAACGAAATACATACAAATCTCAAAACTATCTCAAGAAGCTTTTAAAATTTAGTCATTTCAGTCGTTTAGATCAACCTAAATGAACAAAACCTTAATCTTTACTATTCGGTTGATTTAATGAATCAGTGGAAGGCTAAAGTTATCCATCACCAGCTGGGTTGGTTAATTATAGATCAGCGGAATTAAATATAATTAATCGAATGAGTAAAATGCACGGGTGGTCCCTAGCTAAACTATTAGTCGATTATCATCCAAATCCCTAAACTGTTTGTGAGCCCGTGTGCCAGCTAACATGTATCCATTTGCGAAAGGACTTTTTACTGATGCCTCCAACCGATTCTAAATGTCTGAATCGCTCCTGTTGCTACGAATCGGTACTGATACCACTATTAGTACCGGTTGTAATCCATCTGTGTTGATGTGCCGGTGTAATAGTCCTGTTTTCTAGTAGTGTTGCCACCACGTGCATCAACAGTGGCCACTAATCTTATGGTTTTTAGTGGTTATACATAGCTGCGATTTGTTTCGTCCTTATCGTTAATATTATATCTGATTTGAGCAAATTTTGATGATTTTATTCATTCTTGCGAGTGATGTTGTCAACATTGGATTTAGCGGATTTGAACGATACAGTTTTACAATAACGTTGGCTCACATATTGTCAGTTTTTGAGTGCATTGAGTGTGCCAGGTGTTTGATGATTTTTTCCTTTTTTACGAATTATCATGGGCTGCTAACAAACTGTGAACAGCAGCTCATAAAAACTGTTGATGGAAAAAGAACCAAGGTGCACGGAATCCGTTATCCTTATTTTTGGATATATTTTATATCATTTTACAGCTCAACATAACTGTTCCGGTAGCACTATTATAGAAAACTAGTACAATGCCCATGCTTTGCTACGGAGATTTCACATGAGCGAAGCAAATTAACATCATATATGAACATAAGACCATCATTTATTTCTCATATGAAATTTTGGTCATGATCACCAGAATTGTAATAATATGAAACCTTACTATTTGGAATAAGCACCATACTTATTACAATAAGAAAACATTATTACAAATGTAAATCAAATTTCATAACCAATACAAACAATTGAATACACCACTTATTCCACGATCACTTAGTATTAATAGCTTTAATCCTATCTTCCTTGGAGTTATTAACATAGCACCGAAATAACAAAGAAATAAATAGTTGGCATGAAGGTGAAATATCATTACTATCGAATTTGCATAGATTTTTATGTGCTTACGTGTTTATAGCTAAAATGCTATCTTTCGCTGATAAAATGGGAATTTTTTCTATCTGAATGTACATGTTTTAGAGCTGAAAAGCTGATCATGAACGGACGTGATACGTATTTTCTTTAGTTATATTTACCTGAAACATACTGAAATGGCACACTTTTATGACATTATGTATGTACAATTCATGTGAATACAAAGAGAAGTAAATTTTCAAAATTGATACAGGAGAAGACGGATCATGTCAAGACTTAATGCGCTGCTGCTGAAATGTGCATGTATGATTATTTGAGTATTGTCTTCCAGGATTCGAAATGGATCAGTATAAAGTACATCATCAGGTCCTAGCATTTGTGAAGATTGTAATGTACATGTCTGAAAAATGTAGCCTGTTACAAGCTAATCGTCTGAAGGTTGAAGCATGAAAACTGACGCAATCTCTCACCTACTTACTGCTCAAGCACGATTTTGTTGAAACAGGGTTTATATCTGAAATGAGTTTCGTTTGCTTAAATGTATGTTTGCAATTCACAGATTGAATTGTCTTTATGTTAAACCAATGCTCATGCTAAAATTGAAGCAAAGAAATTCACAAAGTAAAATTATTGGTGCTTGGAAAGGAGGCAAATTCTTGGAATCTTGACATGAGAGTCTTAGCATTAGTTCCCATTTGCAAAAAAAAATAAACAGAGGTATCATGCCTTAAAAAACAGTGGACAATCATCTCGTACAGAGAGATTTTAGCACACCGACTAAAGAAGTCCATGAAGCACAGAGGGAGTGAGCAATATGATGCACATCCCACCTGAGAGATGTGAAAGTTTCCAGGCTCAAATTTCTCAACCTTGCAGTCAAACCTGCATAAGTATTATGTACAACCACAATGTAGTAAATGATAAACACTTTGAGAAAATGCTAAGATCAGCAAAAGGCACATATGCAGATGCAGGAGCCAACAGAAGAGAGATACTCACGGCTTTCTCAGCTTGCTGCGAGGAAGCTAGGAAGCATAGTGACGAGCACTTGAAATAAAAAGGAACAAAAAAGAATGTCATCTCATAATAAGTGCATGATTAAGGAAGATCTAACAAAAGTACATCATTGGTCCTAATGTAAAATCACTAAAAACCAGCACTACCTCTGCCCAATCCCTCTCCTAAGTCACAGCAAACCTAAACAAACAATAATATTGGAGCTTTTTGGCCAAACATTCATTGACAATCAACAGTATGTAGGTAGTGACTTTCACATACTGATATTAAAATTCCATGTGACTGTAACACAACTGTCTTCAACTTTCACAAATAAAATAAACTTGAATAAATTATTTACATGAATAAATTATTTACATTTGCACAAAAAAGACCACTCATTAGTTACATGAAAGAACAAAACTTTCAATACACAGGAGAAAAGGCTAATTACAACCCACACTCATTAAAGTTGACAATAAAACGTCTCATCAGTACTTGTGGGATAATAATCTCAAAAGCTAAATCAAAAAAGGATTTAAAACAGAATACTTGCCATTTTGCAGTAACATAGGATGGAACACATTCAGGTATGATGAAGTTTGTTTTAGTAAACAGTAATTCATACGAGAGGAGGTATGATGAACTCTAATTAGCCTTGAGAAAAACATTATAGAAAATGAAGCGTCTTTAGATACTTTGCTTTCAGAAATTTTGTTGTTATGACTTTATCGGCCTTTTCGAGACATGATGCATATGTGTACAATTTCTATTGATGGTTAAACCATATATGTACAGATGATGAACTCGGATCTACTGATAACTGGATCTCATTCTCCAATTTTCACCACTAAACACAAATTTATATTTTTTAGATTGTATTGTAAGAACTATGTCTCAATGCTAATTTCATTGTCTGCTTAGCCATTCCATCCAATCAAGAAATGCAGAGGTGTTCACATTATCTGAATAGATGCAGAAGTGTCAATTTAAATTTAACATGTGAAGCTACTTCTGCATTTAGTTGACAAAAAGAGTAAAGACTAATAACTTAAAAGTGTAAATAAATTTAAAAACATGGAACCATCTCGATGGCCTTCTGGACATGGGCTAATAACTAATAAATTGAAGTTCTGGACATGAGCTAACAAAACATCCCAAGCCTATTAAATTTAGTTGACAAAAAGAGTAAAGACTAATAACTTCAATGGCCTTCTGGACATGGGCAACACTACCAGCCCTCACCACCATCAAACCTGAAAAAACATGTCAACAGTACTTCTAAAACTATGGTTAAATTTATATTCTAGTTAAACGAAAGATACCTCAAAGGTAAACATATATGATCTGCTAAATGTAGGTCCAGTAGAGGAAAGAAAGAGCTGCTTGAGATAAATCAATGAAATTAGTCCTGTGTAATAATGAGTATAAAACTTACTGCATGAAAAGTGATAATATACAAACATATGAAAACTTGTATCTATCAGCCTATACTGATGTGCCATGTAAATAAAGTGGCAAAAAATTCAGCCAGCGGCAAAATTTCAGAAGTTAGTTCCAAAATCTTCTTAAATTCCAATCTCCTTTACATGCAAGGTTCAGGCTTCATAAGTACAAAAAAAAAATGCATTTACAAATAGGCGAACAATCTCAATCAGCATGCTGTAGAGGTAGCTCCAGAGGGAAACAGCTGGTGACACCAACCCAATATCTGCATTTTTTACAGTAGAGGAACTACCCTTAGGGCTGGTGTGTTACAGTACATAATACAACTGGAATCATTGAATTACTGGATGAGTTATAGCTGGAGAACTACCTATGCATATATGCCATTTCCCCTAAAACCACTTCCAGGGTATGTCACTATTGACATCACATTGATTTTCATTAAGGTTGATGTCAGTGTTTACTATGACACCAAGCAGTAAGCACACCCAAGCATCAAGGACAATATTAATGGTGAGAAATAACTCTAGATGGAAATAAAACTAATTTGAAGTGCATTCTTGAGACTACATAAATAAATCTGACTTCTAAAGATTACATGCATCAGTCTGAAACTTTGCATTGCATGCTCAGATTATATGATTCATGCATTCTTGGCTCTAATAGCACCATTGAGTATTACAGACATCTTCTGTACTGTTGTGCACCATTAAGAGGGTAACAATATAACCCAAAACAATATAGTAAAATTATAAAGAGAAATGAGGCAAGTCATACAACAATGATGAGTGCTCAATCAAGATACACATCAGGTGTGCACCATTAAAGATTTCACAGCAAGCATCTTTGGTGCAAAATTACAGGAAGCAACTCTGGCTATACAACACAAAGACCATAGAAATTAGATCACATTTGGAAGGTTACGTCAATCTCTATGAAAGAATATTAAAAGTTGGAATCGCCAATCTGTTCAATCTCAGAACATCATGTGAATTACCATATAGTTTGGTAAATTAGAACGCAGTGGCAGGGGCGACGAAGTGGAGGTGACGGCAGCCGGCGAAGGGGAGATGTTGCAATCATCGGCGATGATTAGAGAAAGGGCGACAGAGGAGCCGGCGGTGAGAGTGGAGGCGAGCACACCAGTAGTGGAGGCGGTGACGGCGGAGTAGTGGTGGCCCCAGTGTGGGCGCCTGGGCGGCGGCAGGGTCGTACACGATGGCGGCGACGGGCGGGGGCGTAGGCCGTAAGGGAGGGGACCTCGGGCGAACGGCAGGGGCGACGCAGCCGTGACGGGGGCGGCAGCAGGAGCACCGGCGGGGACTTCGTCGAGCAGGGACCACACCGGTTTGGGCGGCGGCAGGGTCAAACGCGATGACGTCGACGGGCGGGGACGGATGCGGCGATGCCGGGGAACTCAGATGAACGGCTGGGGATGGTGAAGGAGTGACAGGGGGCGGAAGTAGGAGCGACGACGGTGATTATTGTCGGGAAACCGCGTGTGTGGGAGCCCGGGGCCGGCCCGCGGCACGGCGCGGCTAGGGATGGCCGGCGGCTCCCCCACGGTGGGTCTTATATTGGATCTAGCCAAAACCTTGAGCAGCAAAATATAAGAAGAGATGGAGCCCCTATTGTATAACAGATCTGAATAATTAACAGAGAGAAGCTCCACCTTATATCATGTGTCCCCTGTGTTCTTCATCTTTCTCTGTGATAGATTGATCATGTTTATGCCTCGGACTACACCCGGTAGCGAGGTTTTTTAACAATTACATAACCGAACCGAGACCAAAAACCAAAAGAGGCTCGGTTCGGCTAACCGAGCGGTTACCGCGGTTAACCGGATAATTCGAGCAAAAACCAAAAAATTCAAATCTGAATACAAAAAACGGTTTGGTCGGCTAACCGATAGGTTTTCTCGGCTAGCCGAGAGGTTTTAGCAGAAAATAGAAAAATTTTAGAAAAATATATAAAAAAGAAAAATTAATTTTAAAAATAGAAAAATATTATAGGTACATACAAATGAGACATTGCATCAATTTATAACACATTATAGGAACATACAATAAAAGTAACAAGCATACCATTAATTTGCCACACATTGCAAGTTCAAAGTTTAAACCTTCTCACTCGTTGATTCATGTGGCAGTGGCACTTACAAATGAGACATACAAAAAATCACACATGCATGTTATAAAGAAATGGATGTAACTATGCAATGAGAAGAGAATATCCGAGGAAGCGTCCTTGGTGTGCCTCAAGTCCTCCGACCGTGCGGAGGTCGGCTCCGCCTGTGGAGTCGGTGTGACGGGAGCTTCCGACGTGTGGAGGTTTGCCGTCGCCCTTGTACTCGACTGCTTCCTCTCCATGTGTAGGTGAGAGCTCTCTAGTACACGACCGCTTGTGACGAAAGGGTCCCGGGTCCCCGTCGAGTCGCCTGCGTGGTGCTCCGGTATGACCTTGGTCAACGGTGAGTAGGTGCTCATGTGTTGGGCACCGAACATCGGTCAAACATATCGTTGTCTCTCACTTGTGCATTGATTAGAGAATTGTGTGGTGCCGTGTGCCATCTAACCGCGAGGAGTTGGGAGAGGAGTCGAGACATTGCTCATTGCTCGAAGTGATTGCTTGTGGCTTCCGTTAGTTGCTTCAGCCGTGCTCGTGACTAGACTTGTGTAGGCCCTCGCTAAATTGCTCTAGCTCTAGTCTTGAGTAGTGCTCCGTTGCGCTTAATTGAATTGGCTAACACAAGGAGAAAAACTTGGCGTGTGTGTAGTTAGAAAAGAGTATAAAATTTGATAAGCCACCAATTCAACCCCCCCCCCCTCTCGGCCTAGAATCCTTTCACCTAACCCTACAAACCCATTGATTCCATGTGGGGAATAGCACTTTTATTCGTCCAGGGGCCAAAGGGAAGGGCAAAACGAGAAAAGGCTAGAAAACCCTAATACAACTAATGGAAGGGCCAGGCCCATATACACAGCCCAAATATATCTCTAACACTTCGAAACTGACTATGCATCCATCAATTGCCCAGTCATGTCATTAAGAATCTTGTTTTCTTTTGTTGTGAATTCAAGGAAAGCCGGTGTGACAATCAAGGATTTTTTAGCTGTAGCACAATATACCAGGGATTAGTTGTTGTTAGGGTACACATCACTGCCAATATGTATTTTTATCTATCAAGTTTACAATCTCCTGTGTTGTTCTGAGCATTGGGTTCCTCCCACAGGTATTTGGTATGCACCCTCCTGCCCCAAGATATGAAAGTGAAGGCAAAGGATCGAAGTAGGAGCAGGATAATGGATCGATTGAATGAGAAGAGTCTCGAGAGGGGGTTGTATGCCATCCATGGGAGTTAGGTTTTGATGATTTTGTTTATTCACATGTAAATAGGCTTTTGGTGTTAAGTATTTAAATAGTTCTCTATTACAATATGATTTGAATATTTAGCCTAAAATTATTGTACCCTATACTTTAAATGAACCCTTTGGCATTCTCCTCTTGGCTCTTTTATGGATCCAACAACAAGTAGGGCTCTTGGCCACTCTGATGTCGGCTCCCTTGTCTCATCCTAGACCATGTTTTGGTGAGGAAGGTCGGTGAGCCGGTGCGGATGCTCTATGGGCCTGTGGCTCGTGGCTTGTCTTAGAGTTGGGCCATGGAAAGGAGTGGAGGTGGAAAGGGGCAGACGTAGGTGCGGGAGTGCATGTAGTAGAGATGGACCTGAAGTAGAGAGGTGACGGTGGTGTTGTGGTAGCAATAGAACGGGGAAAGTATACAGAAAAGACATTTCTTTTCAATTTTGATTATCTATATATTAGTTCGTTTCTATTTCTTGATATCTATTTCTATATATTAGTATTAGTTAGTAGTACTATTCTATTAGTTAGCGATCCCGGCTCTGTGAGTTCTTTCTTCCGTGATGAACTGTCGGCACCAGTCCTACATTTTTTCTCTGTGGACCGAGGAGAAAAGGGGTTCAGCAGGAGGAGGATTGTACCATGAGAGAAGCACAGAGGTCAACCCGCTTCAAATATGGAACATGGATTCTGGCAATGCAACGGAGTTGGGTCCTCATATCGATCCGAATGAATCAGTCTTTCTACAGAGATCAATCGGAGCAGTGGGTTATGTGAGAGTGCCGGAGGGGAAGATGAGGGTGTGATGAGACGTGAGAGTAATAATTCGAGGGAGTGAATAAGATGAGTGTCTATAGCATAGACGGGTTGATCGTAAAAATTCAAATCTTTATATATATAATGTTTCACAACACATTTAGCATTTTCTTTACTATCTAAGTTGCCATGCATTACCTTGAATTTCTCTTTTTAAAGTTTTATATGTTGCTCCAATTTATGTCCCCTTTCATCCCTTTTAGTTCCGTGGCAGAGCACGGACATTGTACTAGTAAAAAAATAGAATTCGTTTGTGATCTACCATACCGGGCTGACCAGATGAGTCCGTTATTACTGTATAAACCAAACTGGGCAGGCCTGACGTGGCTTTACCTAGGACCGAGTTGAGTTTGACCCACCTAACTTCCGAACCCCAGGCCCGGCCCGTTTGTCCAGCAACAGGTCACAAGGCGACAGCCGCATAGGCGACACAGCCGAAAGCATTGTATTTTTTTAATATTGAAGTGTTCCTTTATTGATCAGAGATCGAACAAGTGATTTACAATGGGGTGAGTTTCCCCTTTTATAGTGTAGGAGACATGGCCGTTCTTCTTTGTCGAAGCGCATCTCCTTCTATCGTCGCATCCTTCCCGTACGCTCGCATCGGTTGAGATGGGAGACGCGCCTCCTCGTTCTTTGGCCGTCGGTGAACTGCCTCTTCGCTTCTCTCATGTGTATAACTGAGAGCAGTTTATTCTTTTTTCCCATTATTAATTATTCCTTAATCCATGATTAAGGATTAATTAATCGTAACACTCCCCTTGGGCAAAAAGGATAATGTATTTATCAAATGCAAATCTGATTATATTTTAGAGATTAGCTCCCCTGAATCTTGCAAATTTCGCAATCGTCTTATACCTATTCCATGAACATATTTTTGAAACAAGGAAGTAGGCAAAGACTTTGTGAATAAGTCAGCCAATTTTTCGCAAGACTTTGTTTGCAAGATATTCACCTCACAACTCTTCTAGAGTTCGTGAGGATAAAAGAATTTAGGAGCAATATGCTTCGTCATATTACTCTTTATATAACCTGATTGCATTTGAGCTATACAAGCTGCATTATCCTCATAAATAACCGTGGGGGTGTCACATGGATTAATTCCACATGATTTCTCTATGTGTTTAATCATTCTGCGAAGCCAAACACATTCACGTGAAGCTTCATATAATGCGATTATTTCAGAATGATTAGTAGAAGTGGCCACTAAAGTCTGTTTATAAGACTTCCAAGAAAAGGCTGTTCCATCATAGATAAATACAAATCCAGTCTGAGATCTAGCATTGTGGGGATCCGACATATAGCCAGCATCAGTATAACCCGCCATGGTCATTTCTTGGTTTTTCTTATAGAACAAACCAAGATCTTGTGTACCTCGGAGATATCTGAAGATATGTTTAACACCGACCCAATGTCTTTTGGTTGGTGCTGAGCTAAATCTAGCTAATAAATTAATTGCAAATGCAATATCCGGTCGGGTGCAATTTGCAAGGTACATTAGTGCTCCAATGGCACTAAGATATGGAACTTTAGGAACCAAAATATCTTCATCATCACTCCTAGGTTTAAATGGGTCTTTATCCCTATCTAGGGACCTTACAACCATAGGGATTTTTAATGGATGAGCTTTATCCATATTAAATTTCTCCAATATCTTCTGGATATAGGCAGACTGGTGAATAAAAACTCCTTCAGGGAAGTGCTCAAGCTGCTGGCCTAAGAAAAATTTGGTTTTACCCAAATCTTTCATTTCAAACTCCGTCACAAGATGATTGCTGGCTTCCTTAATTTCTTATGTGGTTCCAATAAGATTAAGATCATCTACATAGACTGAGATGATACAAAATTCTTTCGGAGATTTCTTAATGAAAACACAGGGACAATCATCACTATTAATGTACCTTTCTTCAGGAGGAATTCACTTAGCCGGTTGTACCACATTCTATCCACTGTTTTAAACCATATAATGATTTAATCAATTTGACGCAATACATGTTGCGATTAATTTTGGGATTTGGTAGTTTGAGTCCTTCTGGGACTTTCATATAAATATCCGAATCCAACGACCCATATAGATATGCGGTCACTACATCCATCAACTGCATTTTCAAATTTAAATTTACTGCCATTGAAATTAAATATCCGAATAGAGATTTACTGCCATTGAAATTAAATATCCGAATCCAACGACCCATATAGATATGCGGTCACTACATCCATCAACTGCATTTTCAAATTTAAATTTACTGCCATTGAAATTAAATATCGGAACGTTATTCCACTCCTGACAGGAGAATATGTCTCATCATATTGATGACGGGTCGCTGTGTAAACCCTTGTGCTACGAGCCTCACTTTATATCTCACCACTTGGTTGTTTTCATTGCTTTTACGGATGAAAACCCATTTGTTTCCTACAGGGAAAACATTAGGAGGTGTTGGTATTACAGGACCAAAAACCTCTCTTTTATTTAGCGAGCTCAATTCTGCTTCAATTGTCTCCTTCCATTTGACCCAATCTGAGCGCTTTTGGCACTCAGCCATGGACTTAGGTTCAGGGTCTACTTGAAGGGTTTTAGCAATATTGGAAGCAAAATAAATGTTGACAACTGTAGCATTTCTTTTATATAATTCTCCCGAATTAACATAGTGTATCGAGATCTCTTCATTTATATCTTCTAACTCCTTGCTATTTCCCAAAGCAATAGAGTTCAAGTGTTCTGATGTCCCAACATTTGAATTTGTGCGCACATTCTTGTTAGGATTCTCAACTCCAGGTTGAGTTACAACTACTGGTTGTATTACCTTTTCAACTTCAGGTTGAATATTATTTACTGACTTTGGTGGTAAATCTGTAGGGGATTTTTGTTTCCATGAGTGCTTTTTCGGAACTGAATCCTTACAATCGGAGTTCTCCCCCTCTTTCTTACATTTGGGGTAAAAGTGGTTTTTCTAGGTACCTCCAGTCTCTCTGGTGCATTAGCTGCAGATATACACAACTTAGTCACACCCTTATGGTCAGTAAATGCATCTGGCAGATTATTTGCAACATATTGCAAATTTGTAATCCTCTGAACTTCTAGTTCAGATTCATTAGTACGTGGATCCAACGATTGAATGCCTACGACATCCCAGTTTATTTCCTGGCATTCTTCGTGGTACTTACTATCTCCCCTAATGCCGGGAAATTGTCTTCATCGAAGATACAATCAGTGTACCTAGCCGTAAACAGATCTCCTGTTAGTGGCTCTAGGTATTTTATAATTGACAGAGAATTATACCACACATAGATCCCCAACTTCCGGTGAGAACCCATTTGTGTACGCCGAGGTGGTGAGATTGGTACATACACAACACAACCGAATTTTCGGAGATGGGAAATACTTGGTTCATTTCCACGTACCATTTGTAATGGGGAAGTTGTATGATATGCAGTTGGTCTGATTTGGATCAATGCTGCGGCATGTAATACCGCATGGCCCCAACAGCTGGTTGGTAGCTCACAGTTCTGTAAAAGAGGCCTAGCAATGAGCTTAATCCTCTTTATCAAAGATTCAGCTAAACCATTTTGTGTGTGGACGTATGGTACAGAATGCTCTACATTAATGCCTAGAGCCATACAATAATAATTAAACGCTTTTGAGCTAAACTCAGTAGCATTATCCAAACGAATGGACTAGATTCTTTCTTCAGGAAAGTTGGCTCTTAATTTGATAATTTGAGCAATTAATTTAGCAAAAGCATGGTTTCTAGTAGACAGCAAAGCTACATAAGACCATCCTGTAGATGCATCAATTAGTACCATGAAGTACCGAAATGACCCTGATAAGGGTTGTATTGGTCCACATATATCACCCTGAATTCTTTCTAAGAAATTCAGCGGTTAGTTTTTCACTTAAAGGTATGATGGCCTTAAAATCAATTTCCCTTCTGCGCAAGCAATGCACATGTAATCTTCAGGTTTTGGGAAATCAGAACCTTTGATATTATGGCCAACAGAACTTTTTATTATTTTACGCATCATACCCAAACCTGGATGACCAAGGCGGTCATGCCAAATCTTGAACTTGTCAAGATTTTTAAAGATGGTTTTTAACGCAGCATATGGTTCGGGTTTGGTATGCGTGTAGTACAAACCATATGAAAGAGAAGGAAGCTTTTCAACCACTTGTTTTTCGCATCGATGATTTTTAGTTAAGAGCAGAAATTCTTTTCCACTCTCACAACATCGATGATTTTTAGTTAAGAGCAGAAATTCTTTTCCACTCTCACTACTAGTCTCCACATGGAAACCATTGGTGCGAATATCTTTAAAACTTAGCAGGGTACGTTTAGATTCAGGATACAAAAGTGCATCCTCAATTATTATTTTAGTACCCATAGGGAGAACAACTATGGCTCTTTCAGAACCAATAATAAATGCATTGCTTTCGGCGATGGTCATAATATTTCCTTTTCTTTTAGTAAAAGTTTGGAAATATTTAGTTTCCCTTAAAATAGTATTAGTGGTACAACTATTCACGAGACAAAGCTCTTTCTCCATCTGATCTTCATACAATAATCTATAATCAATGATAGACAAGATATTAATTCTACATGAATTAATATAAAAAATATCTAGTACATAGACAATACATATATTATTTTACATAAATGGTAGATGCTCTCTATGAGCAAAGTTCTACAAGAACTTAAACTACATATTACATAGTAGGTAGTTCTACGGTAATTTAAGCTACTTATTACATAGTAGGTAGGCTGATACATAAATTGATAATGACACGCTAAATGGTGTCACCAAACAGATCTTGAGAATGGAATTCCACGATCATGTCTTTGGTATCCATGATACCATCGGTATTAATGACACCATTCTTCTCATCAAGACTTGGAAGAAGATCTGGTATTCCAACACTTGTAGTCGCTTCAGGCGTTGTAGCAATGTGAGTTTCAGGCTTCTCTTCACGTGGTCGTTTGCCTTTTCCAATGAATTTAAGATATAATTCAACCAAATGCTTAGGAGTGCGACATTTGCGAGACCAATGTCCCTTCGTACCACACCTAAAGCAAGTTTGGTCTTTGTTGCCCAGACCCTTTTCGAAAAAGAATCCTTTTTATCCATTCCACTATTTTGACGACCCTTGTTCTTCTTCCATTTCCCTTTATTCTTAAAATGGCCATTGCCATTTCTCTGAGTGTTTGCATGCGCTTCAGGCACAGGCAAAGAACCAGTTGGACGATTATTATGTTTTTTCATAAGTAACTCATCATGTTTTTCTGCCTAGAGCAGTGTGTAAATTAACTCAGAATATTTTTCATAGTTATGCTGACGATATTGCTGTTGGAGTATCAGCATAGAGGGATGGAAAGTACATAGGGTTTTGTCAATTTTCTCTGCATCAGTAATCTCTTTATCACAAAATCTCAATTTAGAGATTATCTTATGTAATGCAGAGTTATATGCAGCTACAGACTCGAAATCTTGGAACCGTAAAAGGCTCCATTCCCTTTGTGCTTCAGGCAATATGACTAATCATTGTTGATCATATCTCTCCTTCAGGGAGTTCCAAAGCACTAATGGGTCCTCTTCCATCATATATTCAGACTTCAGGTCTAGGTGAATATGATGGTGTAGGTACTGTAAAGCTGCATATTTGTATTGTGCCGGAATGGCTGGTGCGTTCTCAACAGGAGCTTGTATAGTAGCACCAATGTTACGGGCGTCTAAACTAATCTTAACATCCATTGCCCATGTCAGGTAATTACTACCATCGATGGCAAGTTCGACAAATTCCATTTTGTTTAAATCAGCCATCTCCTACATGTAAAACATGTATTGTCATTAATTTTCTTCAAGAAAATTAAATAAAATGCCTTCGGGGCATATTTCAAAATGACTACACATAAAGAAAATGCCTTTCTAGACATTATAATATGATATATTAAAATCTTCGGGAGATTAATATATCAAAATTAATAAATATAGACCATATATTGTCTTGAAGACAATTTAATGGACATGTCTTTTGGGGCATTTTATATAATATTTCTCCAAGACATATTATATTAAATAATATAGTTTTAATGTCTACCGGACATTAATATTTTATATGTAACAACATATAATATTCTAAAATGCATTTATAAGTCCCTAAATAGATGTATGTGTTACACACCGTGAAAATTAAATTTTATGTCAAATATTGCAATTATACCTATCTGCAGGGATAAAAAGCAATATAAAATGCTGAATATAATTGAATCAAATTTCAGGGATCCAAATATTTATAACGCAACACTTTATTAATCACGGCTACATTTTTTCTTACACATACATACATCTCGTCGGTCTACAGAAGCGAGAATATAAAGTACAGACACGTTTACTGATTATAGAGTAAATTCCATCAACTTCAGGGGTGTAATTGTATGTTTTCTGTACTCATACGTACACACATAATGCATAAACGTAATTTCTATACTAGTCAGGGACTAAAATGCATTAACACAAATTAAATAAGATAAAGATGGGCCTTTCCCATCGTGGCTTCCAGGGTAGAATTGGGGATCGAGACTTCGGTATAGAGCCAGAGAGACATCGCTGCTATCTCGGTCGCTCCGCCTGCTTGCTCTGGTCCAACAGCCACCTTCGCCGGCCTAGTCCCGTGCTGTAGCCGCCTTCGCCCGCGTGGCTTGGCCCCAGAGCGGGCAGCCGTCGTCGCTGGTCTGCCTAGCGCCGTCCACAGCAACGCAGTGGTCGCCGTTGGCGGCCAGACCGAGTCCCGTCGCTGCCGCCGGATGCCGTTGATGTCGCCAAGGCTTCAGGCCGCGGTTCGTGCTTCTCCCCCTTTATCGTAACAAATTTGTTCCCCAAGTCCCCCCCAACCTTGGCCCCAAGTCCCCAACCTTGGCCGGTTGGCCCTTCCACATGCTAGGGTTGCTCGGGCGGATCGATGGAGGGCGGCGGCATGACCTCGCTCACCGACGACCTCCTCTCGGAGGTCCTCCTCCGCCTCCCCCCGCGGCCCTCCTCCCTCCCTTGCGCCTCCCTCGTCTGCAAGCGCTGGTGCCGCATCGTCTCCGACCATAATTTCACCCGTCGCTTCCGTTCCCACCACCGGAAACCTCCCCTCCTTGGGTACTTCGCCAGTGTGGACGGCGCCGTGGCCTTCGTTCCGGCGCTGGACCCGCCGGATCGTATCCCCTCCGAGTGCTTCTCCGTGCCGGTGGGCGTCGCGTACTCGCCCGGATGGCAAATCATCAGCTGCCGCCACGGCCTTGTCCTCTACTTCATGCAGAATTGGGACATGGCCAAGCTCCTGGTCTGGGACCCGGTCACCAGGGACCGGCGCTCCATAGCCGTTCCCCGGGAGATTGAAAATTTGTTCATCCTCAACGGCGCGGTGCTCTGTGTTGCTGCGGACCAAGGCCATGTTCACGGCGTTTGCTGCTTGGGCTCCTTTAAAGTGGTCTTGCTAGGAACCAACTCAGGTTTTGACCGGTTGTTTGCCAGCGTTTACACATCTGAAACCGGCATATGGAGCGACATATTCTCAGCACCGATTTCAGTCAGGGATTCTATGAGATATCAAAGTGTCCTGATTGGGAATTCACTTTACTGGTTGTCAGACATTGGCGCCTATGATGCGGTTGCTATCATTGAATTTGATTTGGATAGGCAACACCTAGGTAAGATAGATGTGCCAGCGGACATACCTGCCGAAGTCAGCAGTTGCGCTTTATTGATTAAGCCAACAGCAGGTGATGGGCTTGGTTTGCTAGTCTTGTCAGAATACATTTGCCAAACATGGAAGATGAAGGTCGACTGTTATGGTGTTACACGATGGGTGCCGTGGGAGACCATTGAACTAGATGAGCTCTTTCACTCAAAACATATTCCCATGCCTGATTTGCTAGAGTTGATGGGGTTCGCTGAGGACCATAATGTGATGATTTTATGGTCCGCTATTGGTATCTTCATGGTTCAGCTTGAGTCGAAACATCTTACGAGAATTTCTGCTACGACATATTTGCCGGATTTACATGACTGCCATCTTTTCACAGGATTACATAACTGCCATCCTTTCACAGGATTCTATTGATTAGGTAACCACAATCCTTTTCATTTCAATTAAACTTTTGTTAATTGTTATATTCATAATTTGCTGATGTAGTCTTTCATATCCTTAGTGTTGTGCTAACAATGTGGGCTCAGGTCATATCTCAGTTGTTTCTTTGACCTTTTGGTCAACTGTTTGAGCATATACAAATGTTACATCCTTGGATATTATTATTGAACCATACCATGTCATTTGTCTTTGAATCAAAAAAATGTTTTGATCTGTATATGCTATGGAGCACCATTAGGCCTAAGTCTAATGCTCAGGGGCGGAGGAGCCGATATGGCAAGGTCTAGCGGGCGCCATACCTAAATTTCTACGAACCGCCTGCTCCATAATCATGAACCGGTAAAACAAATGCAATAGATTAATACTAATCCACTGCAGCGGTGCAGCCTTGTCCTAGGATTTTCGAGAGCACCAGCCAGATCTTCGCTAGTTTTGAATCTTTCTTGCACGGAACCAACTAATCTAGGTACACAATATATATTTTGTACATGTGTGTGTGTGTGTGTGCACTGTCCCGCTATGCTACACACTTGTGTAGCTACATAAGGGTTGGAGCCTGGCTTGGGGCCAATCAGCCAGTAACTCCTTGCATGCAGCATTAAAAAGCGCTTTGGTTTTTTCAATTCGTACCAGAATAACCATTGTGACTACGGATAATAGCCAAATAACTGCCAGCAAGTAACTATAAATTCGTTAGTTTGAATGCACTTCACTTTTTACCGGAGGCAACCCACCCGAATGTGGGTGCATTAAGTGACATGCAAAACAACTTTTTTTTCGTTTTTTTGACATAATTTTTGATCCAAAACTTGGATTGGCGAACGGTTTTCACTAATGCGTTAATGGCATTTTTTACAACAAAACAAGACCAGATTTAATGCAAAAATTTGAATTTTTAAAATTTTCAAAAAATTCAAATTTTTAACTATGCTTTAACTTATGTATAACCAACTTTAAATTTTATGCTTCAAACCATCTTCATAGTAAACCATATTTTGTTTTTTGAATATGTAACCATTTTTGTCGAATTTCAATTTGTAACCATTTTTTAAGATCGAGTGAATATTTTTCGTACAGAAACCATATCCGATAGTAACCATATTTGATTTTTGAATATGTAACCATTTTTGTCGTATTTGAATTCGTAGCCTTTTTTTAAGTACGAGAAAATATTTTTTGTATAAAAACCATCTTTGATAATAACTGGAAACGCCAATCGGAGTAACCGAAGTAAATATTTGATGTAACTATATTTCATATTCATGTGCATTAAATAAGCCACTGAAATAACAATTCTTGTCTAACCAAGATCAGAATAACTGGAGTAACCAATCAGAGTAACCGTAGTCGGAAATGGTAGTTCTAATGGATTCGGCGATTGAAATAACCAGAGCCGACAATCGGAGTAAGACCATCTCCAAGGGCGTTTCTTCCCCGTCCCCAGTTGCTTCGCGATGAAAAAAAGCTCAGGACGAGACCGCCGACGCCGCTCCAACCGCGTTGCATCCCGGAAGCAAATCGCCTCCCGTCGGAGAGAGAAACCCTTCGCGGAGAGATTCTCTCTCCATTCCCTTCGTGCGCAAAGCAACTGGACCGAAGCAACGACCGGCGAGTCGCGCGCTTGGGCGGAAGGTGGAAGAGGGAAAGGGAGCCGCGACGCAGGCGGCGAGGTCGGTCCGGATGGAGGCGGCGGAAGCAGCGGCGGCCATATCTGTGCTCCAGCGACCGGCGGCGACTCGGAATCGACGACCTGCTGCGCGTACGCACCGCCGACGAGTGTCGAAAGGCAAGTTCTTCGATTTAAATCCTATGCACTTGAATGTTGTTGCATGTAGAACGATTTGGACTGTGGATTCGCGTCGATCTATGGTCTACGTACGTGGATCTTGCCGATTTCCGTTGATTTTCAAAAGGGTGGGGCCGATGCATGATCTGGGGGCAATTTGGGGGCAGTGTGGGAATCTGGGGGCAATATAGTTGCATCCTGAAACTGTATAGTTTGATAACAATATAGTTCCATTGCAATCCGGCCTTTCTGAATGTTCGTTTAGACTAGTCTGTGTAGCCTTGAAGCAAAATTCGATTTGATCATTTGAAGGGAGTTGTACTGACCACATTCAAGAAAGTTCGGTTGACGATTGCCAAGTTAGTATTGTAAACATGCTTCATGTCATTTGGATCATTGGTATGAGATGCTGGATGAAGCTAAAAGAGGATGATTAGAAACCTGCTAGCTAATAGTAAAAGAGGATGCTTAGGAACTTGCTAACTAATAGAACGAACATTATCTAATCTGTTTTACAAATGGTTGATGTATCCTTGATTCACTCATTTGATGCTTGTATATTGCATAAATACAATCTTTTGGCAGCTTGTATGTTACCCATGATCATGGATGGACATTTTTTCTCTGAGTACTCTTGATGTTGGTTTTATTCAAATATCAATATTCTTTATTTGGGTTGGGATCATGCCTCTAGAAGCAAATGCTCAATCGTAGAAGACTTGTAGCTTCCTTTTAGGTAGTGTCCTGCAATGTTTCACTAGATCCAAATAGGCTGAACATCCCAAGTAGCCTTCGATTAAAATTCACTCAAGTTGTTATGTTCTAGGACCAAGCTTGTCTATAAGAACTGAATTCAGAGTGACTGCATGAGTCTAGTCAGTGATACATTATTATGTTTTGTTATTTGTTGAATCTGAAATGAGCTAGTTATTTTTTCAAGCAAACATATCCTTGATTATGTATCATTCTTTGCTGCCTATTTGCCCATTCTGATGTGAGACGCAATCTTGCATCGACATGACAATAGAGCATCTCCTGTGTAGCAGTTCTGTTTCTTAGATTTATCTTATAGAATTTCTGGATGAAATTTACTTAGCATGTTGCACAGTGAACAATGTTCAGTAATATCGATAAGTACTATGATAACTACTAAGATTCTCAGAGATGCTATGTATGACTCACCAATTTGTGATTTGTTCAGCCCAAGGTTATTGCTCTGTTTAGTGCTATTGTTGAATGATTAGTTCTGCCTGCAACGAGTATGTCACCCTGAACACCATCCTCTTGAGCCATATATGCTAGAACTGACATACAGGTTAATTCCCTGTGTTTGTTTAGTGGCTGTAATATAGGTTGCTTGTCGGGTTGCATCGATTTGGGCATGTACATAGATCTGTTTGGACATACATATATGCTAGAACTGACATATAGGTTGCTTGTCGGGTTGCATCGATTTGGACATACATTTATCTGTTTGGCTGCGATTTGGGTTGCAAATCATTCATATGTTTGCCTTATGTCAGTAGGTGTAAAGCAATTTTCATATGTTTATTACCAGTCTCTTTATATGTTTGCTGCGATTTGGGTTGGAAATCATTTTTTTATGTCATAAGAGTATAATCCAAATTTGATTGCATAGTAGGGACAGACATGTACTCATCAAGTAATTACTAGTTAAGTGAAATAAGTACAAGGATTGGTAATTTAGGATCCACCCATCATGGTTCATATTCGGTCTTATGTAGATGGACTCCGGAAAACTTGTCGCATCTCTACGCTCGTTGCAAGAAGCGGTGGACCTGAAGGCTCACGCTCTTAAGAAGGTTGTTGGCGACAACTTCCACCCTAGGGCCTCACATATGGCCATTTTACTTTTTAATAATATCTATTTGACGGGATTACATTTTTGACAATTTTTTGTAATATTTAATTTATGTCAATACATTTTTTTTACAATTTTTAATAATATTTCAATGGCCGGAATACATTATACAAAATTTTTACAATATTTAAATTCATCCTACCCAATATATCATACGCTGGTATATGTGAAAATAAATCCTCGTATAAATATGGTATGTCATATGGCGGTTATGAAAGAATGTTAAAATATGTAGGATGGGAGTGGAAGGGAATGTGGGAAGAAATTCTGTTGGAGAACAGGACTGGGAAGAGAATGAAGTCTGGGAAGAAAATCTCTTTAGAGGTGTTAAAGAGAACGGTGGGAAGAAAAACGGTTGGAGATGGTCTAACCGGAGTCGCTAATCGGAGTAACCAAAAGGTGTCTACAAAGTAAGCATAAAAAAATTACAAATAACCAAAAAAAACTCGACACACGCGGGGTGCCAGATCTGGGCATTGGGCGGAGTAGAGGGCTAGCGACGCAGGCTGGCGTCGGTGGTCGGGGTCGGCGGGAAGCAACGTCTGGGGCCGGGGCTGACGTTTGGGGGCCGCGGGAGGCGGTGTCGACGGTTGGAGCAGGCGGGAGGCGACTCTGGTGGTCAAGGTAGGCGGGGTCGACGAGCCGGCGGTCAGGCGACTCCGGCGGTCGTGGTAGGCGGCGTCGACGGCCACACCGAGTGGAGCAGGGACGGGGAGACGCCGTCAACCGGAGCCGGCTAGGGTTTTCGAGCGCCGACTGCGAGGCTGATGGGCGCGACGAGCACGGTGGCTGGAGGCGGGCAGGGCGGCGCCGCCAGTCAGAGTCAAGGGCGGTGAACCGGCAGCGGGGACGGAAGGAGGCGAGCCACAGCACCGCCCTCCGCCTGTGCCCTCACCTCACCTCGCTGCAGTGCGCCGCCATCGTTCGTCGAAGTGCCTCGCCACCGCCACTGGAGCCGTGCCCTCCCCGGGAGCCCGCAGCTGCGCCGCCCACCTCGCGCCGCTGGAAAAGGGGCGCCGCTGTCGCCTCTCCAGTCGTCGCGTCGCCGCCCGAGCCTGCTCCAGCCGCCGCCTTCCGCCCAGGGACGTGCCGTCGCCTTATCCTGCTCCGACCGTCGCCGTCCGCCCGGGCACGCGCCGCTGGTTGCCTGGGTCGGGGATGGGACGAGACGACATGGGGTGTCGTCGGCGGCATCGGCCAGCCGGTGGTGAGGACAAGCTCGTGTCTAGGATCTGGATCGGTTTGGTAGGGAGGAGAGAATGAGTGGGTTATTAAGGCCGAGAAATCCATTCAGTAATTAATGCGGGATAATTTTGGTGATTTTTTATTTATTAATTATAAATGACGGTTGAACCAGAGCACATCCTCCGTCCAATCCGACTCATTACAGCGTTTCCTATACTACCTTGTAGGGTAGCATAGGGGGTAGTATATATAGAGTTGGGCTATTGTCAGCCCAAACTGACCGAGCATCTCGTGCTTCACGATCTGGGCCGTCCATCCTTATGAAGGCAGCCGTTGGATGTCTCTCATCACCCTGCCCCTACTGCACGCGCGCTTCAAAAAAAACCCGACTAAACCTGTCTAATCCCTACCGTGACCCCTCCTAGCCCGATCCCCATCTCAGGCTCTCAGTCCGATCCCCTTCTCAGGCTCTCAGCCCGATCCCCTTCTCTCCCTAAGGCTGTCTCCAACAGCTCCCCTAAAGCATCCCCTACCTTAAAAAAGAGGGACGGATTCTTCCCCTATATGCTCCAACAACATCCCCTATTTCATTCTCTAAAATAGGGATTTTCTCTTCATTCGCTCAACATGCTCTTCTTCGCTCTTCGAATAGATCAGGATATCGTTAATGAACACTACTACGAACTTGTTGGGGAACTCCATGAAAACCTTGTTCATCATCTGCATGAAATGTGCCGAGGCATTCGTGAGACCAAAAGACATCACCAAATACTCAAACAGGCCATACCGAGTGGTAAAAGCCGTCTTAGGTATATTTTCCTTCTTGATTTTAATTTGGTGGTATCCCGACCTTAGATCTATCTTCAAGAAAACACAAGCTCCCTTCAACTGATCGAACAAATCATCAATCCTAGGTAGTGGGTACTTGTTTTTGACTGTCACTTCATTGAGTGAACGATAGTCTACACACATCCGAAGTGTACCATCCTTCTTCTTCACGAATATGACCGGCGATCCCCAAGGTGAGGTGCTCGGCCTAATGAATCCCTTTGATTTCAACTCCTCCAGTTGTTTATTAACCTCCCCCAACTGGGTTGCATTCATGCGATAATGCCGTTGGGCTATCGGGTCCGTACCAGGATATACATCAATGGTAAATTCCACATCTTGATCTGGGGGGTAATCCAGGCAAGTCCTCTGGGAACACTTCTGAGTACTTACAAACTATTGGCACTTCCTCCAACGTGGGCCTCTCCCCTTCTGGCCTGGTCACTTTGATGTGGTTCACCCTACACTTTTGTCCTCCGGACTTATTGGCTTCGTAGGTGACACGGGCCCCATCTAGGTTGGTCACAGTGATGGCTCTCCGGGCACAGTCTATTTGACCATCATACTTCATCAACCAGTCCATGCCCAGGATGATCTGAATACCTCCCGTGTTTAATAGGATCAAGTTTGACTTAAACCTCGACCCCTCTATTTCAATTTCTACTTTAGGACATCCCATGGTTGCGTTCATGGATCCTCCTGGGGTGGTTATTTCTAGAGCTCTTCTCAAAGGCCTAGTTGCCCACCCGTTCTTATCCACTAAACTTTTAGCAATAAAAGAATGCGATGCCCCGGAATAAAATAAAACTGTAGCAGGTACGGAATTTGCCATGAACATACCTAACACAGCGTCTGGGGCGCCTTCAGCATCCTCCACGTTCACGTGGTTGACGCGGCCTGTCGCCATCTTGGGTGCAGGCCTCGCATTGTTGATGTTGCGGTTTAGTGCTCCCTGGTTCTGCTGGTTCTGGGGACATGAATGGGCGTAGTGCCCCACCTGCTTGCACTTGAAACAAGTAATACCAGCAGCATTATTGTTCTGGTTCTGCTGGCTAGCACCTGCTTGTGGGTTCGGCCTGGCCGACTGCAGATTGTTGGCCCCTTGTCCTGCCACTGGTGGCTTGGGTGCATACGAGAGCCTATGGTTCCCATGATGCTGGTCGTGTGGGTGGTTCTGGTGGTGGTGATGTGGTTGGTTGCCATGGTGGTAACGCGGACGGGTGTTGCTCTCGCCCCAGGTGTGAAAATTCCGGCTTCCTCTTATTGTGTTTCAACTCCCTGCGGCAAGTTCCCTCATAGAGAGTGGCCCTCTCTGTCACATCAGCAAAGGTTTCACTCTTGAACGGAAGAACCTGGTTGCGGATTGCAGGGTCCAGCCCCTCCGTGAACCTCCACACCTTAGCTTTTTCAGTGGGGATAGTCTCCCTCGCATAGTAGGACAGCTCCACAAACTTATCAGTGTAATCTGCCACGCTCATGTTCCCCTGGCGTAAGCTCTCGAACTCCCGCCTCTTCTCGTCCTTCATACTTTGAGGAATGAAGGTGGCCTTGAATTCCTCCACAAAAGTGTCCCAAGGGGTGCTGGCGTGGTTGGGGTGGGTAGCACAATAAGTTTCCCACCAGTGAGCAGCATTCCCTTAGAGCTGGTGTGCTGCAAACTTGACCTGGTCCCCGGGTTGCATGTTGACCATGTCCATCTTGTTTTTCATATCCCGGATCCAGTCGATGGCCTCCACAGGGTTTCGGACCCCATTGAAGGTGTTGGGCCTTGTGCTAATAAAGTCCTTAAACCTGGACTGTGGCTGCTGTGGGGGTGGTGCAGCAGGGTTGGCTGGTTGCTGCATGCCATTGAGGCGGTCCACGATCAGGTTCAGGGCCTGCATGATGACGTTGCCTTGAGCCTGCTGCTGATTCCCCACCACTTGCGCGGTGGCCTGGGCAGCTGCTTGCGCCGCGATGGCGTTCACATCGATGACTAGGGGTGGTGGGGGTAGTGGCTCCACCGGTGGGTCCGCACCGCGCTGAGCAGCAACACGGCCTCCTCTCCTTGCCATCTGCCGGAATGAAGGAAAACTTAGCTAACGGGGAGTGTGACATTACATTATTAAATAAAATGACTCTGGGAAATTCTCTTTTACACTCATCACAAAGATCCAATCGAATAAAACTCCAGCACGCCTCATGCGTACACCAAGGTAGCAAAAGACGTGACGAATAGAAACCAACTCATGCATGGCTTTCAAGGACAGACAATAATTTATTTGTTTATAGTATTGTCTTACTTAGCGACTAGTTTAATCTTCATACTTAGGAAGCAGGTAGTGTTGAACTTTTAGTGATGAACGAACAAGTAAAAGACATTTGTTTATTATTAGAAAATCGGTTTTTGAATAAACTAATAGAAAGCTTCATCTTCGATGCCTTGTGCCAATTGGAAGGATCTTCGAGCGACCTGCTTCTTCGACGAACGCCACACACACAAGGATACAATTCACAATCATCATTTCAATATTATAACAAAAGAGTACGAGTATTTTTATTTGACCATATGTTTCAAGATAATGGTGGCCGTATCACAATGAGAACACCAATGAGAACACCAACTTCGATACGGTCCACCCAAACACTGTTTTTATTTAAGATATGTATAACACAAGAACACCGCAGCGTTCCAACTCGACAACAACTTTATTTAAAGATAAATACACGGCGGTGCCTCGACTGCAGGGAGCTCAGGCCTTGCGCTTCTTCTCATTTCCATGGGTCGTTCCCCACTCATGCTCCTTCTGGGCGAGGGCAGCCTCACGGACGTTGAGGATCTGGATCCTGGTGTCAGCATTTTCCTTTTGGGCCAGGCGATCGTCTTCTAGCTTCTCCTGCTGGTGCTGCAGGCTTAATTTCTGGGCTTGCAGCACCAAGCGTTCCTCATGCAGGTTCTCCATGGTCTTCAGCAGGGCATCGCGGTCAGCGTAATACTTTTTTTTTTTTTTGAGATGAACAGCACTTTATAGATTAGAAAACCTCAGTAGAAAGTACTTCCCGGATGCACTCCGGGATTACATTTTGAGTGATCATACAACCATAGTGTTCAGAGGCTTTAGCTAGACAATGTGCTGCTACATTGGATAAGCGGTTCACATGCTTAAAAAAGCAGGATTGAAAGCTAAGTGCTAGGTTCTTGATGTCACCGATAATCGCACCCACACCAGATCGGTCCCTGATAGAAGCTTTTATGCGTTGGAGCACCGAAAGGCAATCAGATGCCAGGATCAGATTTTGAAAGCCCTCTGCAGCCGCCAGATTCAGTGCACGACGAATAGCAAGGGCTTCTGCCAGTTCAGGGTTTGAGGGGCCTGGGACAAGCTCGTGGCTGGCCATCAGACAGTCGCCCAGATGATTCCGCACAATGACGCCCAGCACCAATTGATCACCTTTGAAGACTGCAGCTTCAGTGTTGACAAGAAGTGTCCCGGCCAGCGGAGCGCACCATCTGGGATCAGAAGGAGGAGAGCACAACCTGGAAGTAGTTATGGGTTTAGAGCAGTTTTGCAAGATTAGATCCACATAAGCAAGTATCTTTTGCGCAACACGCCGCGGGTGCCAGATAGAATTGTTGTTCCTGACATCATTGCGAGCATTCCAAATATGCCAGGAAGTCACAGCGAGAATGGTGTGATGAAGAGTCGGGCTCTTGGCCAGAAAGTCAGAAACCCAAAATTTCAAAGTTCCCATGCCCCTCCTATTCATCTTGATCGCGAAGCTGTTTTTTATCTCGCCCCACACAGCTTCGGCAAAAGGACACCGGAGAAGGACATGTTCGATGGGGTCGTCCCTGCTACAGAAACAACAGCCTTTCACCGCAGGGATATGGCGATTTCGGAGCTGAGCACCCGTAGGAAGGCAATTGTGAACAACCCTCCAGAGAGTGATCTTCATCTTCCCCGGAGCATTAATCTTCCAGAGGGACTTCCACAATTTCAAGTCATCCTCAAGATTAGACGGCAACCCTCTCCCATTGCAGCTGTGAGCTGAAAAGAAGCGAGCCGACTTCGCTAGGTTGTAGGCCGAACGAACTGAGTAAATTCCCCTTTTATCATACGGCCAAGATGGAAAATCATCTCCACCAAATTGGCTAATAGGTAATTTTAAGATTTCCTTAGCCACGTCTTCTTCGAAGATTTCCAAAATAAGATCCTCATCCCAGGACAGCCCACCAGGACGCAACAGCGACTCCACCGTGGCTCCACTAGGAATGGGGATGAGAATTCTGACTGATTCAGGGGCATAGCCAGGGATCCAGAAGTCAGAAAGGATTTTGATCGACCTGCCATTGCCCACCCCCATCTCAACCCCGCTCTGAGGAGATCCCTGCCAAAGAGGATGCTGCGCCAAGTGTAGGACGAAGAGCGAGGCTGAGGAGCTTCCCAAAAGGAAGAGTTGGGAAAATACCGACCTTTTAAAACACGGGAGTAGAGGGAATCGGGATCTGTGAGAAGACGCCATCCCTGCGTGCCCAGCAAAGCTTGGTCAGCGTAATACTTGTGTGTTCTCTGCTCGAGTTGCCCCTAGTGCTGTTCCCAAAGATTGCGAAGAGACTTGACCCTCTCCCTCTGGCTATCCACCAGCGACCTCTCCAGCGTCAACCTCTCCTTATCTCCCTCCAATTTCTCCTCCCCGGCTTGGAGACCGGTTTCGTGAAGTCCCACCTCGACAGACCTCTTGTCCAGCCTCAGCCTGTGATGATGGAGCTGCCTCCAGCGCTCTGCAAGCTCACTAGGATTCACTGGCGGGTTATCATACACCCCCAGATCCTCTAGTGTCTTCACCTCAGACTCAAACATGGCTTCCTTCCTTGCAACAGCCTTTTCCCTTCGGGTGACATCCAACTCGTGTTCCCTGAGGGACTAGGACTCTCACTCCTCCCAACGATGTGCCTTGGCCACCGCTCCACGGCTTTTAATCTCCTCCTGGCCCTTGTGCAGGAACATGCGGTCCACTGCCTGAAGGTAAGGCAAAACAACTCTCAAGTCTGGATTCTCCTCCCAATTGTAGTCAGCAACCATGCTGGGTTCCTCTTCCGGGGCGAGAGCACGGTGAGCGGGTGGTAGTGAATGTCCGAGCTCCGACGACGAATACCAAGTGAACCACTGTTTTATTACCAAATCTCACTCAATAAACTGAATCACATAATTTTATGAACTTATTAAACTTGTCTTGTTGTCCTCACAACTGTCTATCTAGCTAGAGTAGCTTTCTCTTTATGTGTGTGAATATCTATCTTGTGTGTGTGTCACTGGTCCTTTTTATTTATCCTAACCCCGTTACCAAGACTGAATGATATTTTAAATAATTAAGATATAGAGGATTGTCTCTTTAACCCTTGTTCCTTGTGGATTCGATAACTCTAGGAATACTCCTGGTGAAAACTACAAGCGATATCCGTCCGCTTGCGGATTAATTTCTTTGAGCGTAACTATCACCAACATCGGTCATTTTGTGGATTTGAAGCTATTTGAATGTGTGTATGTGCTCGAAATTATGGTGCCGACCATCTAATTATCTGTGGATATGTTGAGGGGAATTGGAGAATATAATTGTATTGGGAATTGTGTTTTATTGCAGGTTGAAATTGAGATTTTAAATGAATTGTCAGCAATTTTTTTGCTAGCCAACAGTTTGTATCGGTGGTCTATTCTTGGGCCGACGACATAGGTAGCCAGTAGGTGGTCAAACTGCAGCCACCAGGCAAGACCAGTGTCGTCGGCCTTGGCCTAGGCCGCTGACAAAGGTTTGCCATGTGGCTTCTCCGGATTGGTCCATGGGGCCCACACGGCATAGCGCCGTCTTCGCAGCCGTGCCGTCAAGGAGGGCTTCTGATGGCTGCTGATACGGTCGCCGACACAGGTCCTCACCAGGGGAACTGTCCTGGGAGTTGAGTGTGTCGTCGGGTTACTTTATGGCTGTCGGCAGAGCTCGCTGTGTCATCGAACCTTTGTCGGTGGACTTTTCTTGTCGGCTGGCTGACGGCACAGACTTCTATCGTCGGTTTTCTGGCTTGTTTCGACGGTAAAAGCCGTCAACAGTGGTCGCGATTCCTGTAGTGGTTTAGTTAATGTATCCCCAATAGAAAATATTTTTATAATATAAGTATCGGCCGTATCGGATTAGATTAGACTGCGGCAAAATTTAACGAATCAGGCTTTCCGGTCGGAGCTTTTTGCTTAACAAGTCATCATAGGAATAAGGACTAGCTTTGAGTATCATATCCTGTGAGCAATGGTTTTGGCCCTCTTTGATTTATTGTTTTAGTTTATTTTTAATTCGATAAAAAAATTGTTAGTTTTATACAGACCATTAAGTCTAATATTTTGAAATAATTTTTTAGGACTTTGTAAAGTTTTTCTTAAAGCTTTAAAATTATTATTTTTAAATTTGTTTAGCCTTTTCATGCTTTTTTTTTATGTTTATTAACTTTTTCAACTACAACAGAAAACTAAACTAAAACAGAGAATTAAGATAGTCTTTATTGTCACTAGCTAAGCAGGTTGAATTACTCAAAATTTGTCCATCTCAGTAATATCTAATTTGATCATCGGATAAAAATAGTTCAATCACACATAGTTATTCATCTTTAATTTTTATCTTCCCTTGAGCTTCATGGCTAGAAGATCAAGAAACTAATTTTGAACTATGATACTTGTTTGATTAGTTTGTAACAAATCATGTGATTTTACTTCAATTTATGTCGAATATGCTTATGACAAGTGTTATGTTTGGATTCACTACTAGAGTAGATCGTTAGATAGGATAGAGTTTCAATCGAACATTGTAATCCTTCGTCCTATGGAAATGGAGTACAATTAGTTATTGTAACCGATAACAACAACGTCGTAGCTGTAGTGTGGGGTGCATAAGGGGTTCAGCAGCTGGGTTATGGTCACGATCCAAGTGGACTAGGTCACTTATGCTAGGAGTGTCTATATTCATGCATCACAAAATATAGATATGAGCGTTGAACTATCTTACCAAATATTATTTCTATGTTGTCGTCTAAGATCTTATATTGTGTGAATTCCTAGCTTTTTCAAGCATATATATGTGATTTAATATTAATGAAAAAAGCATATGTGATTTAATATTAATGAAAATGTAGTTTGTGGGTCAGTTCCAAAGTGTACATATCTCACGTGCAAGCGACGCCCCAGCACAACCAATCATGCATGGACTTATCTCAGACAAGAACGCCTCCATGATTGCCAAATTGCCATCATGATTTATGGAGATTTGTTGCCCGGGCATGCAGCCCCGTCAGCCTCTCATCGCGAGAGCGCCATCCACGGATAGAGCCACGTCAATCAGCATGGTCGATCACGTTTTGTCCGCCAGGTCACTGGCCACGGATAGCACTATTCACTGTCTACTTTTTTTTTCCCCTAGCGTCCTGTATCATTGAAGTACTTTATAAATTAATATTCATTGGGCATTTTTTAGATATATCCTAATAAGATCTCCTCTCCGTTTATTGGAAGTGTTTTGACGTCCACTCCTAATCCCCGTATAATCCTCCTCCTAGGCGATTTGGAGGGCCACACAGACCCCACCAATTCTCCTACCCAAACCCTAGCCGGTGATGGTGGTGACGCACCCTCTCCCCTCTCTCTCCTTCCGGAGGTTGCTTGTTGTGCACCCCGAGCGGTGGCGCGGTGGACGCCTCGGGGATGGCCCTACGGCTCCTTACCTGCAATGGCACGGTTGGGTGGTGTTCGTGCTGGTTGTTGTTTGTTCAGATCCGGCATTGGGTGACAGTTTCTGCCATTGGTACTAGGGGTGGGCATTCAGTTTCTTTGGTTTTTTCAGTTTGGTTTTTTCGATATTTAAAAAGTTCGTTTTTCAGAAACTGGCACCAAAATTCTACTGGAAAAAAGCAAAACCGAAACCGACACTACCGCAAATGGCCTTTAGTCCTGGTTGGGAACAGGCTTTAGTCCCGGTTTCCCCAACCGAGACATTAATTCGAGACTAAAGGCGGGACTAAAGGCATGTGGTTTTTAGTCCCGGTTCCCCTAACCGGGACTATAGCCACTGAAATATCTAAAAAATATGGCGAAACATGACTCGAACCTGGGATCTCATGCCACCACATGACTCTCCACTCACCCTTCTAACCAACCCACCCACCCACATGTATGGATTAGAGTAGTATATGCATTCCTTTTAAAGTTTTCTGAAACGAGCCTTTAGTACTAGTTCATAATACGAACCGGTATTGATGAGCCCATAATACGAACCCATATTGATGAGTGCGTGTGCCAGCTGACCTATACCCTCCTACAAAAGGTATCTTTACTGTTGCCTCCAACCGGTACTGAAAGTCTAGAATTGCTACTGTTGCTACAAACCGGTACTGGTGCAATATCAGTACCGGTTTCAATCCAACCGGTACTGATGTGCCGGTAAATTTGGTCATTTCTCTAGTAGTGTGAACTAGTTCAATTCGGTAGTTGGTATATTTCGTATCAAAGACTGAAAAGCAATAAACAGAGATACACAGAATAGCACATGGCATGGCGACACATGAATATGCAGAATAGCAATATTGATACAACACAGTAGTACAATCACTTCGCCTAACAAGTTACAAACAAGAGATTAAGCCCACATGGCTACACATGAATAGCAATATTGATACAACCTAACAACACAGTACTACAGTCATACAAATATTCAAATAAAGAAATACTTAGATAGATGGCCATTTAGAATTCAGATACACACACAGTAGACATCACAGCCTCACAGGATTCACATACATAGTTCATCCAAAATTGAACAACTTCATGACAGTACAAATAGAAATGGTAGGAAATGAAATGCAACATGCAGGGAGGTAGTTAGGTAGCAGACTTTTCATCAGGGAGCAATGTAGTTATTTAGTAGGCCAACAACATCAACATTCAGCAGTAGCACTAAGCAAAAAACAGCTTTGCAAAAGCACATCACTCCCTATCTGAGGTGCCCAAGATATCATCACTGCATCACCCTTATGAAACAAGCAAACAACAATTAGTTAGACTTGGATCAGTGTTTTAAATCTCTAGCTATGGCATTTAGCATTTGCCTTCTCCAAACCAGCTATAGCTAGCTAAATGACGCTATAGCCCACTAATAGCCCGCTCTAGCAGACTTTTTTCAATAGTTGGACCCCTGCTCAAACTGCTATAGCTGGAGATTTAAAACCTTGACTTGGATGGACTTACGGAAGCACAAAAGTCATCAAAACTACAAAAAATCCATATAGTAACCTATTTAGCACTAGGTTTGCTGCTGTATCCTGAAGGCATGTTGCTAGACGCAACATGTTTTTTGGTTGTCCGAGGAGGCTTGTCATTTGATGAATTACTTTTTGTTTCCTACTTGGCTTTTCTTGATTAAATTGCTTTCGTTTCTTACTTGACTTTTCTTGTGCCTGCTGCTCCTTGTCATCAGTGATTTCATCAGTGGCCGGGTTGCTTGATCTTGTCTCAGTATTTGCATCATTGGCAGCTACAACAACAATGTCTCCCTCCGACCCAGACATCTGTAGTCAAACAATCAAACAAAAAGGAAGCAAATGAGCAAATACTTTAAAGTTCAGTTAAGAAGTGAAGAAAACAAGGCACGACATAACAGTTTATACATACTTTGCAAGAGATGACGGTAGGGGCAGCGTCGGTATGGCGTGGAAAACGATGGCACAGAGTTCGAAGGTGGGGAGCTGGGCAGGATGGGCGTGAGGCATGGCGGACTAGCGGCCGAAGGCGACACAACGTCCTGCCAGTCGACGAAGTCACGACAATGGGAGAACCATCGCTTCAGGTCAAGGCTGGATCTAAATGGGTGTGGTGGCCGACGGCACATACTCAGGAGGAGGGGAGCTGAGCAGGATGGCTGGATCTGGATTGGCGTGGCGGCCGACAGCGTATAGTTGAGTGGTAGTCGATGGAGGTTTGGCTTCTAGGGTTTGAGTGGAGGCTGGATACTGGTGAGTGGATGGACCGATTGAGCGAGCGGAGAGGTAGAGAGTGGAGACTGGAGAGTGGTGTACCCTGTAGCCTTGTAGCGGGCATGGGCTTGGGCCTTGCTGATGCCGCCTTGGGCGTGACTTCACACAGATAGACCGGATCACTAGAGTCTGGATGGATGGAAGCAAATCATGCCCAGTATATTCGATACTGTGCTACTTAGATGCAAAAAACCAAAACCGAACCAAAATGCCGAAGTTTATCAAAATCGCTACCGAATTTTTAGAAATACTGAAATACCAAAATTTTCGGTGTATTCGGTTCACTTTTTCAGTTTCAATTTATTTCTTCCCACCCCTAATTGATACCCACGACGAAGTCCAGGTGGCCTTGGCTCTACCGTACCGTTGCAACGCTGTTGTAAGGTTCCCTACTATAGCGGCGTTGCCACTCTCAGTTGAGTCCCACCATTGTTGTCACCTTGTGTCGTCCTCCTTCTTGGTTCTCCACCTCAAGGAGAGTTGCATGGCGTTAGACTACAAAGAGGGTGACACTCTTGGCATGCATTTGTCGGGCATGGTTCGTTGTTGGCTTCGTTCTTCACATCTTCGATCTTGTTCCTCTAGCAACACGGCTTCGCGGTTAGGGTGTCCCAGGTCAAAGCTCTACCTAGCTTGCTTAGGCTGGTGGTGGTGACGCCTTCTAGCATCATTTTCCCTCTTGGCGGAACCATCGTAGGTATCGCCTTGCCCTTAGGTAAAAACCTTGGTGTGGACGGGTAGCGACCTTGTCCTCGCTTTCTTCTTGAAGGCATCATATTGGTCCTAGCGTGCAACGGGTGTTCCTCTAGAATTCTTTTTTGGTAGCCTCACCATTGCTGCTTGTGTCAAAGTTCAGCTAGGTCGAGTGTGCTTTCCTGTCATCGTTGGTGGGCGTCAATGTTGTGTTTGTTGTCTTTGGGCGTGGTGGTCGGCTTAGGCTGAAGCGGCTAGCTACCAGTTCGTCAACTTTAGGCCGAGGTGGCAACGTTCGTGTAGTTGCGTCGGGCCGTAGTTTTCCTTCTCTTTCTTTAATGAGTTGGCAGAGTTTCAGCCCCTCTTCAAGATTGCTCGAAAAAAATGCGGTTGCATCGGGCCGTAGTTTTTTCTTCTTTTTCTTTAATGAGTTGGCAGAGCTTCTACCCTTCTTCAAGATTGCTCGAAAAAAATGTCATAATCAGTCATCTCTACAAGTACTAACTAGGCAGTGCGAGAGCATAGAATAAAATTATAATATGGCAATTGAGAAAATTGCACCGTCGCCTCCACGAACTTGCAACGTTTCTCACATAGCCTCTTAAACTTACATTTTACTTTCTTGGCCCCTTGAATTTGCTTCTGTTTGCACGGTTACCCAAAAAACGTGGGCAATCGTTAAACGCTGACGTGGCAGACTAAGTCGACGTCAGAGACTGAGGTGGAAGCCATGTTGCAGTAATATGCTGACATGGCTATCCACATATCTAATAGAATCAAGTATGAGTGAAACTCACTTGAAACAAAATTTCGATTTTTTTTAAAAAATCAACATTGATTTTTACAAGTTCCAACAACAATTTTCAAAATATACAAACCTAAATTATCCAAATATCAAAATTTTTGAAAATCCATCAATTCATTTTATAATAAAAATTTTGAATTTTGGAATTTTTCAGTGCAAGTATTAAAGTTGAATTTCACACAGAGGTGAAATTCAAATTTCAAAATTTTTGAATTCAAACTTTGGACATTCAAATTGCATAACTTTACACTGAATTTTTGTATTAAAAATTTTGAATTTCCAAAATTTGAATTTTGTAATTTCGAAATGCAGGTATTGAAATTGAATTTTACACTAAGTTGGAAATTCAAATTTTAGAATTTCAAAATTAAAACTATGGAATTCAAATTTCAGAATTCAAATAATGGAATTTAAATTTTGTAATTGCGGAATTCAAAATTTGGATATTCAAAATTTTGAATTTACATTGAATTTTGAAATTTCAATTTCTAAAATGTAGAATTTAAAAATGATTTATGGACTTTCAAAAATTTGAAGTTTGAAAATTTTTTATTTGTATATTTTGAAAATTGAACCTGGAACTCATAAAAATCAATGTTGTTGTTTTTGAAAAATTTGCATGTTTTTTAAAAAAATTGAAGCTAATTTCACTTATCATTGATTTTGTTACACAGGTGGCTAGCCATGTCAGCATTAAGCGCAACATCAGTTCCACCTCAGCCTCTAACAGCCACCTAGACTATCAGATCAACATTTAACGGTTGTCCTTACGGTTTTGGGGTAACTGCGTAAACGAAGACAAGTTCAGGGAGTCGAGAAAGTAAAATGCAAGTTTGGAAGGCTATACGAGAAAACACTGCAAGTTTGGGGGGCGACAGAGCAATTCTTTATAGAATTTATTACATGGTGTCACAATATCGAAGCAATCAATATTTTTTGAATAATTGAAAGGAAGAAGTTCACATTGCCTCCCCCAACTGTTGAAAACGTTCACTTTTCCTCCCTCTGTGTTAAATGGGTGAGATCTGGCCGTCCAATCTTGCATCGAACGGCCACAAATGAGTTGAGGGAGGAAAAATGAACTTCTGCAATAGTTAAGGGAGGTAAATTGGACTTTTTCCTAATTGAAATGATCGAAGCAATACAAATAAATAATATAGTTCCACTTCCACCCACTAGACGCCTTGCAAAAATATTTTTAAAATATACATATAATAACATGAAATCAGTAGAGGCAGAAAATTAAAGAATTAGATAAATAATATTGTAGCTAGATAACATCAAAACCATTTTGTTTCCAATTAATTTAGCTTTTTATTTTGACCTTCTTCTTAAGCTTGCCCTTCCTGTTTGGGCTGCATCACTATCTCGATCGTGCGCACAAGCAAGCCTGTAGGGGCCCGGGACAACCGACAACAGCCACAGATGATCCGAGTCAAACAACTCCAATGGACAAGAATAGATGAACAAATAATTCAGGATAAGATATAACACACTAAAAATAATAGATGAACAAATAATTCAGGATAAGATATAACACTAAAAAATTGTGCATTCCATAATATGTAACTCCCTACTTAACTGATATACGGATTTAGGACAATATATTAGTGTCATATATTATGGATTTTCAAAATGGCGTATGATAATATTTTACTTGAGCCCAGCGCTCTTATTGTTTGGCTTATCGCCGTTTTTTGACCGCTTGAGCATATACACCCACAACTAAATATCGCTAATTAGCCAGCTAATTACGTAGAACAATGCAGGTATGACCGAGGTCGTACCTTGCCCCACGGGGAGCTCCACCCCTGCAACTAGGATAAAATATGAGGTGGATAGTTAGTTAGGGGTAAGATGAAAACATCATCTCTGACGGCGAAAGAAACTCACGCAATGCATTGACATGAGGTAACATACATATAGGAACCTGGCCGGAACGCGACTCCATATATAGAGTATGTGCTCTATGCCTTAATGTTGTTGAATTCATCCAAAATTCGTACATATAAAATAGATACTAGAGATAATGGGTATAAATGTGAAGGTGTGAATGTAATAACTACGTAATTTGAATTTAAAGGTAGCAACATATACTCCTCTGATGAAGTGCTAATTTAAACATACCTAAAATAATGGGATATGGAGCACCAAGTACTCCAATGATAAGAGGAATAACGTAATATAGCGCTTAAAAGACCAAAAAACTAGATTGTCACCAAGAAAAACTGCATAGCCACAAGGGGAGTGTCGAGTATCCGGACAACTAGCCCAATCTGCATCAAAGTAAGCGATGAGAGTTGAGGGATTTGTGCGATGGAGCTGGAGTCCATGGTCAAGAGTGCCCTGAAGATAGCGAATAATACATTTGGCAGCTAAAAATAAGCTCCTGAGGATCATGCATGTTGACAGATCTGTTGAACATCGTAAGTGATATCCAGTTTGGTGAAAGTGATACTAAAGAGCACCTATTAAACTACGATATACTTGGTGGGATCATTAACTGGAGCACTTTCAACAGCGAAGGCTTTAACATGTGTGTCAGAAAGGAGTACTAGTGGGCTTGCAATCGCACATATCAACACAATCAAGGGTATATAGAGTACATTGATGTTGTGAAATGAAGAGACTCTCGGAACCTCCCCTGTCGCACGTTAAGATAGTAATGGAGCGGTGGTCGCCGGCAGTTCATCGGCGTGCCGCCGTGGGCCTTGCCCCATCGTGCCACCGCTAACATGTCTCGTGCACCAGGGTGAAGGCGCTGGTGGACGTGGGTGGATGTGCAGACCCAGATATAGTGTGACTGTTGCATCGTCAAGGCCCTAACATAGTTGCGCCATGCTCCGGCAAACACTCGACGGGGGTGTTGCGAGGAAGAAGATGACTTGTGCCAGCAAAACGGACTGACAAGCGAGTTAGGGACGATGTTACTTAGGTAATAGGGCGAAGATAGGTGGGCCCAACATAATTAGAACTAAGCTAAGCCGCAATTCAGCCAATGACAGATGGGCCCAGTTTTGGTGATTCTTACGCTCTTAGAAATAATCCGTAAGCGGACATAATAAATCATTTGTAGTTTTCACCCAGAAGTATTCCAAGGTATCGAATCCACAGGAAACGAGGGAGAAGAATAATTCTAAATATCTATATTATTTAAGATAACAGCCAGCTAGTTAACAGGGGTAAGGATAAATAATATAATAGAACCGGTAACGCACACATAAGGGTATACAAGAATAAGTTATGCAGATAGTTGGGAGGGTAACGAGAAGAGTATAAAGTTCCATAATAGTGCAATCGATTATCAGGTTGAGCTATCAGATATGAGTTTGGTGGTTTATTCTAAGAACTTCGTTGGAGCTCAGCCAATTCACTACCACTCGCTATCAGTTAAGAACACCGAATGGTTATGACCACCCCTGATTGGGCCCTACAGGTCGAGTTCCTAACGCAATGGATTACGTGAGAGATAAATCTCAGATGGATAGGACTGTTACCACCTACCATAAAGTACGTTGGAATGGGTGTAAACAAAGTGAGAGATAGTCTCAGACATCACGTCTACTACTAAATCCAATCACTCCTCCTCGGATCCTAGGAAGGCGATATAAATCCAATATTTAGACCATTCTAAGCATATCAGAATGAAACTAGACTCGGAACCAGATGAAATTAATCAATCGCTCTAATAATTCAAACTTCCTACTTAATTTCAATATGCTCAGCTCAGATTATAAAAGACACTTATATTATAAAAGAAAAGTTTTACAAAAAGGAAAAGATACAAAAGCTATTACCCATATTCCCAAAGACGATTCCAGAACTCCGAGCTTCGGCTCGACTCAAGTCTAACTCCCAAACTAACTACTATAAAAAGTGAAATGTGCCTCCAAATGAATTGGAAGTGTTGTGTTGTATTGTGTGTTACAAGTGAGGTGAGGGGGACTACAAGAAATATGACCTTCTGTGACTTTTTTTGTGACAAATGAATAATATGTCATTGATTTATGACGTTTTCCAAAGAAAGTGTCATAAAAATAACAAAGGGGTGTAACTCTATTTTTTTGTGTCGAATAAGAAGAAACGTCACAAATAACGTCATTAACGGTAAGGAAAAAACGTCATAGACCAATACACCAAAGTATTGTGACGAAATTATTTTGTCATAAGAATTTTAAACTTTAATCTTACTGAATTATCTAAAATACAACTGAACTTAAAAGGTTAAAATCTAACTAATTTTAAAAATTTCATATATGATCGAATTCCAAAAATTCAAAAACTCAAATCTGGATAAATTTGAAAAGTTAACTTTTCTAATCCTAGTTGAATCTAACATTTGATGTTGACCAAATATAAAAATGTTTAGAACCAAATTGAATTTAATGTTTGAAATTTGCTAAATTTGCAAAGTTTTAACCCAACATAATTTCAAAATTGGAAATTTTTAAAATTTTAAATCAAGCAAAAATTTCTAAATCTAGGAAAATTTAAAAATTTCTGAACTCTTTGTTCTTTATACAAATATTATTGAATTCTTTAGCCTTCAAATAAAAATTTTGAAGTCTAACCAAATCTAAAATTTTAGAATCAGGCAAACGCTGTGAAAATTGGCTGCTTCCCGCCTACTCCCGCATTTTCGCCGAATCTGTGGCGGTAAAAAATACCGCTACCCCCACATAAGATGCTCAGCGCCCAAAAAAATCTCCCGCAATCCTCATTTCTCGGGCCTCCGCTATTCCACATTTTTCTCTCTAGGGTTCCATGGCGGCTGCGATTTGAAGGTAGCTCCAGCTGGGAAGGAGCCGCCGGCGGCGGGCAGCCATCGCAGGGGAAGGGATCCGAAGGGGAGCTCCAGGTTGCGGCGAGCAAGGGATCAGGCGGCGTGCCGGCGGGCTGGGTTGGACGCGTCGCCGGCAGGCTGGGCAGGCCGCTTCGCCGATAGCCCGGGCAGGAGCGCAGGTAGGCAGCTTCGGTGACCTCGACAGGGTGGCGTCCTGGGGATGACGGCGACTTGAAGGACATGGCAGGTTACAATCATCGGCAAGAGAAACATGTCGATCTGCTAGCTAGAGACTTGATCTGTTAGAAGGTGAAGGCCAATCTACTCAAAACACATTATTTTGGTGCAGATGTTTCTTATGATATGGTATTTTGATATGCTAGCTATGGACCTGTTTGCTAGGGACCTAGTGATATTTGATATGGTGTGCTTTTGTGATGTTCCTTTTAGATATGTTCCTGATGCTTCTAATTACGTATGTTTCAGTTTTTTGCGATGCTCCTTTTATACTTTTACCTGTTATTATCAAGAAAAACTTGTTTGATTGATTTGATTGCTGCTGGTTTTGATCTTTCTTCCTTGTGGCCTCCGATACCTCCAAGGAGTCGGCCTATATGTAATTCATATATTAAAAGGCTTATGGCACAATGGTTTTTTTTTCCTGCTCTACAAGAATTTGATGATCTTTGATATGTAGATGAGCTCATGTTATTCTTGTGAAAATTGATGATAAGTTATGTTGCTCATTTATAGATCTGTTTAGGTTGTTCAGTGTCATTTTCTGCTCATTTAGCACTAATTGTTTCAGGGTGCTGTGATATCATATAGTTCATCCTTTTCATGGCTTCACTATACTTTCAGGGTGCTGTGATATCATATAGTTCATCCTTCAAATTTCCTATTATGTAAAGAAAAACCGAGTATATTAGAGCTAACCTTAATCCTGGTGCAAGATAAAACCGAGTATATTAGAGCTAACCTTAATCCTGGTGCAAGATTAGTTCAGTAGTTTTAATCGTGTTCATCTATCATTAAGCTAACTCTGTTTGATTGTGTACTCAAAATCCTTGAAAAAATAGGAGGGGTGCTAATTCGAACCTGCTTCAGTGGTACATGCCATTAAAAAACTGAAATCAGCTTAACGCCACTAACAGTTAGATTCCTTTGATATTTACACATGCATTGTTTGTCAACAGAATGCATTTCTTATGCTTTTATATGATTTTAGGACACCATAAAACATATGATTGATCAGTGTGCTACTTAACTGCGGGTCTGATTCTTATTTTTTGACATAATGATGTGTCTTATTTCTTTGGTATTCTTATCATGTGTCTTATTTCTTTGATAATGCAAAGGTAGAGATAACTATAACTGCCGGTCTGATTCTCATTTAATCCTTGAATATGATAGTTTGGGCTTCACTATAACTCCTAGTGAATGTTAAAGGTGCCAGCAATTAAATTTTCAGAATCTTTATATCCATATCCCAGCTATTTTACTGCAATTAAAATTCAGATATTATGTGTGCAATCATGTAGTGAATGTCATTTTGGTGACTATAGATTTATGTCAAAACTATTAACATGCTTCTGTGTTTATGTTAGACAAATGTCGGAGGCATCAATGGAAGGTCTTTTAAGCTTAACCAGGAAAACTACCCTTTCTAATTTCTAATACATATGTGAGAAGAATGGGGATTCAATGTTTGAGAAGGTAAAAAGTGACACTGGTATTAACTATAGTCCGTAGAGCTCTTTTCATGGCTAGATCTCATTATTCGACAGTGTATATGTAGGCATGTATGTAACTGAATAACAGCAAGTGCTTCAAGTAACAATGTATTCAGCAAAATTCTCATGCATTTGACATGTCCTTCAAGTCTACTGTATTTGACAAGTGCTTCTAGTAATTTTGACAGTTTACTTGTTTTGATTAAGTCATGGAAGCTTCCACCATATACTATTTTATTTCAATTTTGCAGATTATCCAAACTAAGAGTTCACTTAGCATCTAAGAAGCATATAAAATTCTACAAGTAGATACAAAATTATGATTAAACCATGCATTGTGCAGTGCAGCAGGGTGTTCCTCTTCCTCGTCTTCTATGAATCATTTCTATACTGCACAATGTTCAGTTTGCTAAAAAAAAATCAGCTAAAGCACATAAAATTCATTTAGACTTTGTCCATGCTATAAAATTCAGTTTACCTGACACTTTGAGGGTGATCCAAATGGATCCAATATCACACTAGTTACAACTAACTAACACCAGTTGCATGTAGGTGTTATTTATTTTTATGAAAAGTAAGCAATAAGCACTTTTACCTAATTGATTTGTATGTCTTCTTTTTTTTTGAAGGAAAACTGATCGTCGGGGAGCATCTAATCGTGAAGTCGTAGAACATCAAAGCTTATGCTTTAGTGCAACTAAGTTGTAGAAGTTGAAAGCATTATTTATTTAACACAGTGAAGCTTATACTTTGGAATATTTATTGTTATGTTTTGGTGACACATAAATCCAATTGTATTTATGTTGTTATGTACTATGTACTATTGTTATACTTTGGAATTTATCATGAATTTATTTACGTGTAAAAATTGTGTGGTTTATTTGTGTGATGACGAATTGTGAGCTATAAATTATGATAAAATTTGTCACAACATTCCACCACGTCACATGCCACATCATCTACCATGTGGCAACATCCTAGTTACTCATTTGTGACGTTTTCTTTTTAAATTGTGACGATTTATAACGTCATAATCATTTGTGACGTTGTAACATTTGTCATTAATTTTGTGACGTTTTTCCTTGTTTTGTCACGAAAGGTCTTTAGAGACGCACCTTCTATGACAGACGTGTTTTCGTCATAGGATCGTCATAGATGGTATACGGTGACAATAAAACCCTTCTTTTTGTCACAAAAATTACGTCACAGAAGGTCATATTTCTTGTAGTGT
>SPJY01000659.1:3710218-3745254 GCA_005191435.1 Raddia distichophylla | reverse complement strand
CTGTCGGGGATAAAATTACGGCCCATTGCCATGGCCCACTCCCTGACGGCCCAATCGAACAGCCTACCAGGGCCCAGCTCCTTGGAAGGTTCTATCAGGCCCATGTGCATCCTGCCGAACAGCTTCTTGGTCGGCACGGTGCGTAATGGCCTAGGATTCATGTTTGAGTCCGACTCGAACAGAGTTCTGCACGGCTACGTGAAGACCCGGACGTGGTTTCCCGGATTGGATTAGGAGTCGTGATCCCCAAGAATTGGAGTATGCCTTATCTATCTCGGGATGTATTTGGCACGTCGAGTTCGTTACGATCTCGTGGTTAGCCCGTCCCGATTATCTCTTGATAGGTCGGTTTGCTCTACACTATATAGACAAGGCCCCTACGGCGTGTTTAGGGGTCAAGCCATCGTCTGATAGCGCACCTGATTGTCGCATAATACTTCCTGTACACTTATAATCTCGCCGAGACTTGTTCATCTCGTCGAGCTTCTTCTTGTAATCCTCTTTGATACAAAGAAAGGCTGGACGTAGGGCTATTATCTCTCCTGAGAGGCCTGAACCAGGATAAAAACCCTTGTCTCCCTGTTCGTCGCTGATTTCTGTTCGTGTTGTTCGGCGTGTCTCCTATCTCCCTCTTTAAAGAACCTTAATCGACTTGGGATCGATATCTGAACCGTCGACAAGTAGGCACTTCAGGGCTGCGAGACTAGCTTGGTTCAAAACCCTCCTAGGTAAAGACTGGGCACCCTGAGCCATGATACTAGGCTGGGTATGCAACCCTCCTAAGTCAAGTCATGGTTCCTTATGGTGTGTGTGACCCACAATGGGATGTCACTACCAAATAAGATGGCGAGTGTTGAGAAAGGTTATTGGTTATGTTGGTCTGGTTGAAATAACTTAAGTGTAAGGTTGGGGTATGGTTTATAAGTGTGTGGTTGGTTCTTAATAATGGTGGTAAGACGGATTTACTCCATGGATTATTCAAGACTAAGCAACAAGTAAATGATCCAAATAGGGTGGTTTAAAATATATTTTAAACTGGCTTTATGCAAATAAAAGAACCTTATACCATTCCTTCCTTTAAAGCCCTTATCATTACATGCATTAGGAGGAATGTTAACTAGCCAGTGTTTGCATGACATTGACCTTGCACAGCCACTTGTTTAGATGGACGTCATGAAGTGGACCCCAAGGCGTGTCACGAAGAAAATGATACGACCTTCGATGGCCCCGGCAAGGTTTAAGATTACTCTGCTCGCTTGTAGGAATGCATAACCATTGAAGAATTATTTTGGATAATCTTATGTTCCGCTGACTCTAATGGCTTCTTTTGTAACGATTTGTTTGACCGCTCGGCCTTGTTATTATTGAGCCTCCAGGCATGCAGCTAAGTACATAATATTCAGAACAACGATTTCATACTTATGAAATGATACTCGGCTATGTATTACATGCACTAGTGTACTGATTCAATGACTAATGCGCATGAACAGAGGATCTTAGATAAGTATAATTTTGAGGGCTGGCTGGCAAATTCAACAAGATCTGGCCAATAGCAAAAGCATGAAGACCCATCAAGATTCACATATTAGAGCTTTGTAACACCAAAACCTACCTATTATATAATTAATACCATTGGCATAGTGAAGTCAAACTGGAATTAGCGCTATAATATTCCCAATTTTGGATGCCTGAACCAATATAAATTGCTTGCGTCAATTTTCATCTCGGGAGAAAAAAAAATGTTCATGCTTCACTTAAAACAGATAAGCTGCAGGATAGCCGGGTACGACTCTCCATACATCCTAGACACATGCACATCTATATCCCCCTCACAAAAACATTCGAAGCTAGTCGATCCAAATCTAACTGTTTCCAGAAGAAATATGAAGAGATTGTGCAAATTTGTAAAGCTCCTTTATTTATCAGGGATGCAAGTACATCTGTACATGCACACCCATGCAGCCTAGCTGCCTGCCTGGCCAGGACCTTCATGCACCAGACACGCACACATACATAACACCACGCGACGAACTGTAGAAAGCTACACGCGTCACAAATCACAATCCACAGACAGGAACGATGGAACACAGCGTCGAGGAGCCATTGATTGAAGCGGCGCGCAAGTACGTAGACACAGACAAGCCAGCCACATTTGGTGTACTTGCTCTCGCACCGATGTTTGCGTCCAACTTAGTTGCGAACCCAGAGCGTGTCGTCCTGGGGCAGGAAGTGGCACACCGGCACGCTCCCGGGCTTCAGGCCGAGCTTCTTGTACGCCTCGGCGACTCCCGGGGCGGCATCGGCGTGGCAGGCGGCGAGGGCCTCGGCCCTGCTCCCGTCGGCGCCGGCAAGGGTCACCGTGTATGCGGCGGCGGTGGTGGTGTGGCAGCCGAACACTGCGTACGCGTACGGCATGCCGTGGCAGGCCACCATGTCGCCGCCGGCGACGGACAGCGGCCTGACGGCCTCCACCGCGTACGCCTGCCTCGGCGTCCCGCTGCTGATCTTGGTGGACAGGGCACGGACGTTGCCGGTGCCGAGGCTGGCGGCGGCGAAGTCCGCCATGGACTCGGCGGAGGCGGCACAGCGCTTGGCCTCGCCGGCGAGCGGCGCGGCCTCGCACTCGGCGAGGGTGGCGCTCATGTCAGCCGCCGCGGGGGAGCCGGCGGGGACGGAGCGGAGGGAGAGGATCTCCGGGAGCTTGGAGGAGGCGAAAGGGATGGCGTCGGCGCGGCCGCGTTGGAGCCGTGCGGCGCCGGCGGTGGCCCGGGTGAAGTGGAGCGTCATCTTGGAGCCCGGGTGCAGGTCCTTCTCCAGGAAGAACACCGAGCCCACCGAGTCGGCATCCTGCGAAGCTGACACCGCCACAGCAGAGACCTGCATGCACGCACGCAGAACAATTCAAGAACCTAATCATCTGTCCAAATCATTAGAAACTCGTCCTGGTCATCAGAAACTCTTTTGAAGGTATTAATTTTTCCGGTAAATCAGTTTAATTTTGGAGTGAGTTTATCACTACGAGTACTGTCTGCCGAGGCCATCTCCATTGCTAGCCTAAACAAGAAATCCTATATACCCACTATCCATACATTATTCACACTCATGTTTACTATCATGCATATTTCTGTATTTTATATTTATTCTATTAAGTGTTTAATACTGGCTACAGTGTTGATAGGGCTAGCTTTGGAGAAGCCGTGAATGCATGCGTGCTCACCAGGAGGAGTAGGACAGCAGCGAGTGACCTAGCCATTGGAGCCAAGCAAGCTACCGTAGCAGTGAGTGCAAGTGCACAAGTGATTGAAGCCAAGTAGCTACACTGTGTGCCTTGCCTTGCGCTGTGGCAAGAAGCTCGCCAACGATGGCATTTATAGGGGGAGGGAGCGGGAGGGAAACAAGTACGTCGGCCTCGGCTGGAGCCCAGCTGAATGGATGTTAGCTCCTAATTAATAAAATGCAAATATCCTCACCTCGCTTCAGCCTCACACATAATATTTACTAATTGTTGAACGCACATCATGCTAGAAAACAAAGGGTCCTGTCGCACGCATGCTCCCACCCACTTATTAGCTTGTTGATTTGTTTGGTCCTGCGCCGATTGCCATTGCATGAATGATTCAAGTTTTTTTTTTTCTATCGAGAGAAACCAAAACAAGGCTAGGCGCGTTTTCTATCGAGAGAAATGATTTAATTTACTGGCACATCAGTACCGGTTGGATTGAAACCCGGTACTGATAGTGCACCAGTACCGGTTTGTAGCAACATTGGCAATTTCTAGACTTTCAGTACCGGTACAGGCCAGCTGGTGCACGGACTCATCAGTACCGGTTCGTAATATGAACCCGTACTGATATGGGCTCATCAATATCGGTTCGTATTACGAACCGGTACTAAAGGCTCATTCCAGCAAACTTCAAAAGAAATGCATATCCTACTTCCAGCAAACTTCAAAACAATTGTGTGACTAGATTTGTGTTAGCATATAGAGTTTATCTCTAACTCATATTTTTTACGTAATCTCCAACTCATAATGCCTTTAGCTCCGAATTTAATGTCCCGGTTGGGGAAACCAGGACTAAAGTCCATTTGCGTAGTAGTGGAGATTTATTTCGCCAGCTAAGGGCCTGTTGGTGTTTAGAATTTTAAATACAATTGTAATGAGTAAGGTGGTCCATACATTTGTGCGAATAAATTTATGTTAGCATATATAGTTTATCTCTAACTCATATTTTTTAGGTAATCTCCAACTCATAATCTATCTTTAATATATCAGAGCAGATTTAGAGTTTATCTCTAATATATTAGGAGTAGATCAGATTTAGTAGTTTGTTATAGAGATTACATATTTATCTTTTTTATCTTATTTGGTGCATGGTAATTGAACGGTTAGCTGATTTGGTGGATATTTATTGGATGGTTGAATATATTCGGATGACGTGGCGTATTGTAGTGGTTTTGTTTTCCTCTACTTTAATAATATATGTAGAATAGAATAGATTCCTTGGAAACAAGAGACAGCTAAAAAAATTTTCCCCACCTTAAATTAAGTTGTCATTTTTTAGATTAATAAAAAAACTACAAATTGTTAATGATGTTTGGGAAGGCTTAAATGTTTACAGCCCTATACCCAAAAAAATTCTAACCTCCAAATCATATGCATGGTATATCCGGTCAAACATACTCCCTCCGTTCCAAATTATAGGTCGTTTGACTTTTTTGACACGTATTTTGACCATTCGTCTTATTAAAAAAAATTATAATTATAATTTATTTTTGTTATGATTTAATCTATCATGAAAGGTACTCTAATAATGACTTGAGTTTTTTCATATTTTCACTAATTATTTGAATAAGACGAGTAGTCAAAGTACGTGTCAAAAAAGTCAAACGACCTATAATTTGGAACGGAGGGAGTATCTCACTATATGAATTTAGCGTACACAAGGATTTCTATCAGTATATAAACGTCACGAAATTTCAAGTTCGAAACTCAATGCAGTGATCTTCGTGTGTGCGTATCGTTCCATAATTTCCACATCATCCGCTCATGCCGACGCAGCTCGCTCCCGTGTAACCTCCCTGCAGACACAATGCCCTCCCGTGTTACAGGGATGGTAAAAATATCCGTACGAAGGCATCGCCCTGGATACGTTCTACAGCAGTACAGCTGCTCTTTTTTAAGTAAAGTACAGAGAGCTGCTCTTTTTTAAGGAAATACAGAGAGCTACTTCTATTGAAAAAAAAATTACATGTGACATGAGACTGGGAATTCAAGGAGAAAAAATCACGAGACAGCAAGCGGATGAAGAATGCACAAAGGTCAGAGGCCCCAGGGAAGACAGAGCACTTAGGGCCTGTTTGGGTGCACCAATCCCCGCCGGGATCCCGGCCCAATCCCGGGGCGGCCCACCCGCGGGGCAAGGTATCCCTCGGTCGGCGAAAGAAGCCTTTGGAAGCTCATTTCCCTGGGTTCGTCAGCCCCATTCCGCCCGGGATCCACGGGGAATCGGCCCCTTCCTGTGCACTCGAGAAAATTTTTTCCCGGCTGTTCGCGTCTTCCTCTCGTCCCCCTCGCGTCCTCCGCTCATCCTCCTCTCGCTTCTCCTTCCGATTCCACCCGGTGGGACGCGCCGGCGCCCAGAGCTAGTGGCTGGTGGCCGGAGCAGCCGACGCGGCCACTCTTCCACTGATGCATCCCCCTCCCCGCAGCTCTCTCTCCCCCACTGGCTCCACGGGAAACTAGGGTTTGCACCACCGGCTCCACTACTTTTCCGCCGCCGTCACCGTCTCCATTGCGGCGACTTCATCCCGGCAACATCAAGGTCCGTCCAAAAACTCTTCTCCTCTCATGATTTGATCCAAAAAAAACTCACAAATCCTCTCTTGACCGGTGACTCCATCGATGTGAAGGAGGGAGAGCAAACGGGTGTTGACACCAAATCCGTGCTGTTCGGTCACTGTTCGACGTTGAGGTAAAGTTACAACCTAGATCTGGAAGGACTCTAGACTCTGGAATCATGCTTTGAGTGGTTGGTAATTCGAGTTGCAAGTGCGCCAGGCGAGGAAGAAGGGTGAGTGAGACGTTCTTGATTTATGTGGCAGTCACAGTTCGATTTATCACAGGAGAAGATAAATTATATTGGGCATAAACTTAGGACTAGAGAGAAATTATTTTACCAATTCATCTGTGGTTGTAAATTGGCAAGTTTAATTGTAAATTGGTGAGAGCTGACGAGGATCATTTTTCATTATTTCATCTATCATGATGTAATTTAAATGGGAAGTGGTTGGCAAATTAGGAATAAGGTGCAACCTGCTAGCTTGATTACTTGGCCAGTTAACTAGTTTTGCATAATCGTAATATTTGTTTAGAACCTTAGAAAAATATTTGTTTAATGTCTTTAAAGGTTTCTATATGCTGTCATTCTTGCTTGAGTTTTTTATTTAATATTTTTCTTACTCACAGTCACAATTCACAAATACCTTTCTGTAGGCAAATATGATCATGCTTTCATATGCTTGCAGATAATTTCTCCCTTGAGTGCCAACGGCGTGGTTCTTGATGATCCTGAATCAACTATGCTTTTGAGTTCTGTAGCTATTGCTCTATCCAATTGTGGCAGGTGAGTGAGTTTTGACTAACCTATGGAGTTAGAAGTGAATGGTTTATTATTGGATTGGATATCATACAGCTTGGGTGGTAAGAAAAGAAATAAATGCATGTTCTTTCTGGAACTCAATGACTTTACATTATAGTGCTGTTCTTTCTTTTGTTTGGACATTACCTTGCTGCTGCTGAAGCTGCAATGTGATGTTCAAAACTTCAAATAGTGAGCTTTTGCACTTTTGATCTCATTAATTCATACTACAGTTTGCTTTGTCTTATTTTCCTTAAGATTATGCTTTAGATTTGTATCAATATTCATATGTTGCTAACTCACCAGGCCAGACGTGTCATGATTAGTCACTGTCATGCACAACTGCTCAAGTATTAGCGGTGTAAAGCAATTTATTTTTTGATGAATTTGATTAACATGTTTCACATAAATTTGATTGTTGCTGGTTAGTAACAAATTTTTATTGTTGTTTCAAAATATAGCAGTCCTTTTATGGCAGTATTATCTTACATTCATTGGTTATGTTAATCGTGCAGGTATGTTGCTGTTGGCAATGAACCTTTTCTGAAGAGGTACAATGGCAGTTTCAACAACATTACCTTTCCTGCACTCAAGAACATACAAAGAGCTCTAGATGAGGTTGGTGTTGGTCAAAGAGTCAAGGCAGTTTTTCCCCTGAATGCTGACGTGTACAACTCTCCTGAGAATAAACCAATGGACCTGAATCAATGATTTGTCCAAGTGTGCTGCTCTTTTATGTATTAATTTGGTGAATGAAAACTGTACTGTCACTGTATCTTATTAGCAGTATTGATCAGCACATTGTATTTTTTTTTCAGAATTTTTTAGTCCATTAGCTCTCAATTTTTTATGATACATTATCCTGTCTTTCTGGTGATTTTTTTGGTGATATATTGCCTTGGCTTGCTGCTGCACACATGTTCCCAGTAGCGTTTTAGTAGTAGCGTTTTAGTAGTCCCCATTGGGTGGAGGCGCAGGTCCATTTGGGTGCATAATCCCTGGGTGGGTGAGGCACACGGGGATTTTTCCCCGAGGGTTCCATATAGACCATAATTTCCCCTCGAGGGATATTTCTCCCAGGGGGTATCTTCCCCACCTCCCAAATGAGCCCTTAGGCTATATTAATTACACCTAGAATTTTTTGCCTCTACTGAGTCCCCAGAATCAGAGCTCGTCTCTTAAAGCCTCTATAAAAGCCCCTAATGGATGCTCTTTCTGCCGAAAGATCTTGTAGTTCCTTTCGAGCCAGACACTCCAAAGAACTTCATAATAACAGAGTTGGTCCCATTCTAAGAGGAAAGAGTTGATTATAGGCCCTCCAACCACCAAGTTATGATCGAGCGCCCACAAAGTTCGAGGTGGATGGAGAGAGCGCAGGAAGACCTAGCCAAGCTGTGATATGATGCTAAACATGAGAAGTGAATCCGCATTCTAGGTAAAGGTGAGCTGAAGTCTCCATGTTCCTATAACAGATCATAGTACAAAAGAAGCAATTTGGCAGTCGATGAATAAGGGTGTCCATCATGAGCACTCGGTTATACAACAACAGCCAGGCGAAACACTTCGATTTAGTAGGCACACATGGATTCCAAATTAGAGATCGAAACAATGATTGGATTCCCCCCTCCCCAATGCACTAAAGCGGGTAGGCAGACTTGACTGAAAGAAGTGTTGTCGGAACTGAAATGGCAAGTAATGCTATCTAGGATAGCCCCATTGAGGTGGACCAAGTTAGTTTGCCTCCACAAGTTGACGAACCTGAGAATCAAAGAAGCAAAGAAATGTGGTCTCACATTGACAATCCGGTTGCCATCTGATAGGGCACCGGCAACAGACCGGTTCTTCCTTGTGGAGATGGCAAAAAGATCCAACTCTATGGTCTTTGGCATGAGTCAAACCAGAACGAGGTTAAAGATCCAACCCCTAGGCAAAGGGTGGTGGCCATATGAAAATGTAGGTCGCTAGCGAGGGGGACTAGCTAAACTGCCCACACAAGGTTTGGAGGGGGAAGCCTCATTATGCCAAAGCCACTTTAAGCGAAGCGCTCTCAAGAATTTATCAAGATAACATGTTGAATCTACCTATTACACATACGGGATTACAAGTCTTCAGACACATCCAACCAGCTGAAAAAACAAATTGGATAGAAATTAAAATTTTCAGGCCTAAAGAACCATTTTGTGGCATTTTTATCTGCTGGAGAGAAACAAGTACGTGGGTATCGCTGGAGCCCAGCTGAATGGCCCCTAGCTAGCTCGCAAAATAGCCGCGCAGCCTCGTACTTAATTAATACTCCCTGTTTCACTATATTTATTTATAACCTTAAAAAATATGTTTCAGAATATTTATCCATTGAGAAGATGAAGAATATAAGAGCATGCATAACAGTATACCTCAGTATTTCTAAGTCATCTCTAAACAGTGTCATGTCAGCTAATTGATGATACGGAGGAGAGAGTGTGTGCATAGATATTTGAGCCGTCTCTTTTGCAAGAGTTGACTCTACACGAGAATTAAGAAACTTTGTGTGAGCAAATTATCTATATAAAAAGTGCAGCCATCTCTACCATTATATATGTTGTCTCTAAGCCATCTCTAGTGTTGTCTCTAGGTGACATGGCAATATTTAGAGATAACTGATGTCTCAATCATTTTACATGCTCTATGCTTTGTTTTCACTCTTTACCTCCAATTAAATGCTTGGGAAGAATAAAAGTAGTTGTAAAATACTTGGTTAGTACGGATGATGTGTTGTGAACAAACATAACGAAACGAATCCAAAAGTTTTAATCATATCTTAACCCATAGGGATTAGAACTCACATGTGGAAAATCATCATGCACTTTAATTTCCATTAATACATGCATGGAAATTCATTAATTGATTGGTACGTACTATATCATTATATAACAAAAAATAAACACACTAATGAGTACATGGCAGTCTCATCCCATATTTCATGCATGTATGGAATATGGATAGACGGCCATGACAAAAATTTCCTAATTCATTGGTTTCTGGACAATCATTCAAGTTAATATGTTTGATTATTTTGTTCAAACAATACAAATATGAAAAAAATCCAAAAAACTTGAAATATAAAATTTTGCACTTTATTTTGATTTTCAGAATTACACCATGGGAATTTTTCCCATGGTATTTCTTCAAAAAAATATAATTTTTTAAGATATCATCACAATTAATATTATAGTTTATTAAAAATAAGTCAATTAGTATAAAATTTAGTAAGAAAATACTAACAAATTTTGATCAAACTCGCATAAAAAAATTTTGGATGAAATATTTGAAAATTTTTACATAGCTTGAGGAAAAATTAAATGATTGTAGTGATCACCTAATGGGGACTCATGAAAAATTAGTATAAAATATTTTTTGAATGATATGTTTGAAAACTTTTATATATCTTCAAGAAAAATCAAATGATTGTACAGATCATTTAATGGAGACTAATGTAAAATTTGTATTGTTGGACTACATTGGCACCTCTGCACGTATAAATGGAAATTGTTTATATTTTACTTGAATTTGGTTTTCAAATTTTAATAGGCGAGAATAGGATAAATACATAAAAAGGAAAACTAGGACATATGTACTCGTCTCCTACGCAGAAAAATATCCGCATGTGGTCTTAACCCCAAGATGTAGAATGGTGTGCCGTAGAATTGTCGATTAAATATTAATCGTTGAGAGCTCATGAGATGGTAAAAACAAAAACAAACGGTCCTGTCGCACGCAATCTCCCATTTAGCATTTTTAACTTGTTAGTGATTCTTGGCATTGCACGCATGATTCAAGATTTATTTTCCATTTTCAAGCCAAAAGGAAGACGTGCAACCACAGGAATTCAATACAAGAATACAATACCCTTTTGTTGGTTAGATTTATTTTCATCAGCCTATTAATTAAGGAGCTAACAACATTTCAATTGGTATGGCCGTTTTGTCAGTCGGGCCGATGATAATAAACATATAGGATTTGTCATGGAGAATTAAGCATCAACTTTTTCTGCTATGCATTTTTCTAACGAAAATGTTTCAACGTGGACGTCCGATGCGTCGGACGTTGTCGCGGCCCATGACGCGAGCCCAGCCGCACGCGGCTTGTCACTGCTAGAAAAAACGAGCAGTTCATTTTTTCTATTTAATTTTCTCATTTTTGTCTCTATTTCATTTGGACTCCAAAATGCAGAGAAAAATTTCATAATTCATCTAAAATCCTAATAAACTCATTTTAAATACTTTTTTATGTTTTAAAATTTTTTTATTAGTCAAATTGTTTCAACTGTCTATACAGATTGTTTCCAATAGGATAAACTAGTTATTTCGACAGGCTAGACATATTGTTTCAATAGAAAAAACTAATTGTTACATTTGGCTAAACATATCGTTCCAGTAGGCTAAACTAATTGTTTCAACAGGTCAAAAACATTGTTCCAATAGGTTGTACAAATTGTTTCAACAGACTAGATAGATTGTTCCAACATGCTAAACTAATTGTTTTAACATGCCAAACATATTGTCCCAATAGGCTATACATATTATTTCATCAGGCTATACAAATTGTTTCAATAGGCTAAACTAGTTGTTTCAGCAGACTATATATATTGTTCCAATGGGCTAAACCAATTGTTTTAGCATGCTATATATATTGTTCCAGTGGGCTAAACCAACTGTTTCACTTGGTTATACGTCCACTAGGCAAAAGTAATTGTTTCAGCAGGCTAGCCATATTGTTTTAACAGACTAAACTAATTGTTTCACTAGGATAACAAATTGTTTTAGTAACTTTTTATATAGCAACATTGGTCTTATTTTGTTTGTAAAAAATACGAGGTACGCAGCAGTGCAAACGGTTCGTGCATTGGAGCAACCAGTCAAAATCAATGGCCATCGAAACAGAAAACTGAAAAAGAATATTTTCGCTCACGTCATCGCTGACGTCATTGCATGCAAATAGTGAGGGATTCGCGAGCACGTTGCCACGGCGGAGGCGAAACAATGACGGGAGAAGTTTGTTCCAGTGGGGCGCCGAGTTGTTTCTGCTGGTGGACGCGCCGTTGGTGGGCCGACCGGGCCGCGCGAAGCATCCAACGGCCGCACGCAGGGTCGGACGTCCGTCCCCAAATCGTACCCTTTTTCTAATCTATATCTTCCTTTCTTTCTCGGGCATCTCTTCCCCTTCTCTTAGCACTCCTCGCTTTTTTTCTTTTTCAGTGCTGCCCCTTCATCTTTTTCACCTCCCTTGTTAAACCACCAGCCTACTGCTTGGTATTATTCTGGAGGTTAAAGACGTGCCAAAAAGTAAAAATCGTCGACAACAAAAAAAAAGGAGGGAGTATTTGGTATTATCCTGTCGTTAAAACAGCAGCAAAACGGAGCTGCTCCACTCATCGTCTCTACAGCCAGAACTGCCTGCGTCGGGTCACCATTGCATGCCACGTTCGACCCCACTTTATCCCACCAGCCTACTGGCCGTCCACGTATCCCCGGCCCCGTGCTGCCCAACCTCCAGCCAGCTCCACATTATTGCCACCCTTCATTTCCGCAGCTTCGTCGGCCACGGAACCGCCTCGCCTCCCCCCGCCACACACACAAAAAAAAAAAAAAACAGTTTCCAAATTCCCCGTTACTCCTACAGAGTAATTATCACCTACTACCTTTGTTTTTTGGTTTACGCGCTACCTTTGTTTTTTTTGTTTAACGTTTTTGACGTTTCGACACATTTTTTATCATTCCTCTTATTCAAATTATTTTTGTAATTATCATTTATTTTGTTGTGATTTGTTTTATCAATAGTGATACTTTAAATATGCCTTTTTTTACATATTTGCATTAAATTTTTGAATAAGACGAATGCTTAAAAACGTGCCAAAAAGTCAAAAGCGACAGCAACAAAAGAAAACGGAGGGAGCATTTGGTTTTAGGAAGAAGTCCACATTGCCTTCCTCTACTATTGAAAAAGTTCACTTTTCCTCCCTCTGTGTTAAATGGGTGAGATCTGGCCGTCCAATCTTGCATCGAACGGTCACAAATGAGTTGAGGGAGGAAAAATGAACTTCTGCAATAGTAGAGGGAGGTAAATTAGACTTTTTCCTTGGTTTTATCCTGTCGTTAAAACAGCAGCAACTAGCTTCGGCCCAAGGGAATGAATTGAACCTATAGTAGCTATATCATTAAGCCCAACGGGACGGCAGCAAAGGCCCAAGTTGTGCGTACATAGTACGTGAATTCTTAATTTTTTTAAAAAAATTGTCCAATTTAAATAAATAAATATATATATGCCAATAAAGACTAAATAAATAGCCTCCTCCTGCCGTTCTAAATGGTGGAGATAATGTCGGAAGCAAAACCTGCCTCATGAATTTGGCGAAAAATATTGGACGGGTGATTACCGCAAAATGAAACAGTGCATACCAAAGCCCAGCATGTAAAATGACGGAATATGGCAGGTAATGGTATCCTGCCATTTGAAAGGGCGGGTGATATAAACCGCCATTCATAATGGTGGCTTATAGTGCTAATTAAAAAAACCCAATGAAACGGCAGCTAGTAAGCTTTTGTACCCATGCACCAAGTTTAAACATGGTCAGGAAGTGTGATTCTCATTAGACCGTAATTGCGATACAGAATTCCACTTTTAAGCGATGAGTGTCAAAGTTTTATGATGCACAGTTAGCACGTTTAGCGTACGTGGCAAAATTATATGCCTAGCCCGTAAAATTGTGAAAAATTCAGCAACATACGCCAAACCAAGTTCTTCTTATGATATTGTTGTATTAGGTCATTCGGTCCTTGTCAGATATTATGAAACTTGTAAACAGATTAATGGTCATAATGCGTTGGTTTTATTATGGAAAGTTAACTTTAATGCATTAGTTTTATTATGGTAAGTTAACGTGTTTTGTCTACGTGGAAAAATTACCTAACTTGGTCAAAAAGATGTAAAAAATAATTAGCAAGTTGCGTGACAGTGAGTTTATTGAAATAATCCTGGTTGATATTACCAACCGGGACTGAAGCTATTTTCACCGAACACACATTTTTGGATTTTGTACATACAATTTTTGCACATAATTTTAGGTACATAGCGCGCTTCCGTGTGAAGACTACGAGCTATATTAGGATAATTTTCATGACTTATACACAATTATAAATATGACTTATACACAATTTTGCACATAATTTATACACATTTATAAACATGACTTATATGACAAAGGAACTGCATTAGGGGCAAAATTACTTAAATTTCAAATACATAATATAAAGGAACTGTACAATAAGGGCAAAGTTCCATTAAATTGCATTACATAATATAATTAACTAGTAAATATATTAGGCAGGCGGTGGCGGCTGTGGCGGCGGTGGCGATGCTGGCGGACTAATCCTCGTCTGAGGCGTAGTCTTCCAGCCGATGCCCCTCCCAGTAAGGGCACCGCCAGTCCTCGCCGTCCGAGTCGAATCCGAAGGCGGGCACCTCCGCGGTGGTCCGGACGCCACTATGGTCCTCCAATGCCGGGTGCGTCGGCAGCAGCTCGTCCAGATCCGCCCAGGTGCTTGGCGCCCATGGCGGTGCTGATGGGAAGATGGGGACGGGGCCACTGGGCGGGACCAGCTCTAGGAACTGCTCCTAGCTGGCCAGCGGAGCGACGCGCGCAAGTAGCGGAGCGACGCGTGGTGGCGGTGGTGGCGACGGTAGTGGCGCCAGTGGAGGCGGTGGCGGCGGTAGTGGTGCCAATGGTGGCGGTGGCCTAGACCCCATCCGGCAGGTCTTGCAGCGGCACAGCATCTCGCGGTGACGGTGGCGGTCACGGTGGTGAAAGACGGGGAGGATATCCGGCGAGAATGGAGTCGGTACACAACGTACCGGGGTACCCACGCCAAGGAAGAGCAGGACGCGTGGCAGCTCGGCGTAGAGCGGGCGATCAGACCCCCACGCCGAGTCCGAGCAAGACACGTGGCAGCTCAGCATAGATCGGGCGATCAGACCCACACCGAGTCCGAGCAGGGCACGTGGCAGCTAGGTGTAGAGCTGGCGATCAGGCCCCCCACGTCGAGTCCCAGCAGGACGCATGGCAGCTCGGCGTAGAGCGGGCGATCAAACCCCCACGCTGGGTCCGAGCAGGACGCAGGGCAGCCCAATCGAGCAGGTGGGCATCGGTCCCACTTGGCAGGCGCTCATGGGAAAGAAGAAGGAGGCTTCTCCGCTACGGCCCTCTCAACGTTCAACGTATCCGCGGCATTAAATGTAAAGATTCAGGCGTGCGAGGCTGAAAGAGATTATTACTACGTCAGCAAGGTGCTTCACGATGCTGAGACCAGATATTCGCAGCACCAGAAGATGTTGTATGCGGTGCTGGTGACGTCGAGGAGGCTGCGGCACTACTTTCAAGGACAAGAGATCACGGTGTACACGGAGTACCCATTGAGGGAGATCCTCCACAATCGAGAAGCCGAAGGTCGCGTTGCCAAGGGGGCTGTGGAGCTGGGGAACTTCGACCTCAAGTTCTCCCTCCACACCGCCGTTACGGGTCAAGCCTTGGCGGAGTTCGTTGCCGAGTGGTCTTCCATTGCTCCCGAAGCTGTGGCGCTGCCCATCGCCCTGCCCTGGATTCTCCTCTTCGACGGTTTTTTCAAGCTCGAAGGTGCGAGGGCTGGGGCGGTGCTAGTCTCCCCAGCAGGGGACATCCTCCAGTACGCGGTGGTTCTGGACTTCAAGGCCACCAACAATGTTGCTGAGTACGAGGGGTTGCTCGTCGGCCTGCGCGCCGTGGCTGCCTTGGGCGTGCGGCATCTGCAGGTCAAAGGTGATTCTCTCCTCGTCATCAATCAAGCGCGGAAGGAGTTCCAGTGTTCGGACGCCACCATGGCGGCATATCTGGCGGAAGTGCGCAAGATGGAGCGTCACTTTGAGGGACTAGGCTTCGAGCATGTTCCCAGGCGTGACAATCACCTCGCCGACGCACTCTCACAGCTCGCCGATTCATGAGCCTCTGTTTCGGCCGGAGTCTTTGAAGAAAGACTACCGCGGCCGTCTGTCGTAGCCCCCGATCTTGGTGGGGACGACATCATAGCTGCCTCGGCCTCCAGTGCAGGGAGGGAAGGTGGAACAATTGTCGAGGCGGTTAAGGTGGAAACGCCTGGCCAGGCGGAGTACATCGGCGGCGACCATGTGGTCACCACCCTTGGCCTAGAAGGTATGTGGATGGCTCCGATCCTAGCCTTCCTGCGGGACCAAGTGATCCCCGACGATGATGAGTCAGCCGAGAAGATTGCGCGGAAGGCCAAGCGCTACGCTCTGATAGGTGGGGACCTATATCGTCAGGGCGGAAATGGAGTTCTTCAGAAGTGCATCACTCGGGAAGAGGGGGGCAAAGTGCTCATCGATATCCATGGAGGCGTGTGCGGGAGCCATGCGAGCAGTCGCACCCTGGTCGACAAAGTGCTCCGTCAGGGATTCTTTTGGCCCACCGCCCTCCAGGAAGCTTGAGAGCTGGTGAGAAAATGCGAGGCATGCCAGTTCTTCGCAAAGCAGATCCACCGACCAGCCCAGGCGCTGCAAACCATCCAGCTCTCATGGCCGTTCACGGTCTGGGGGCTGGATATCTTGGGGCCATTTCAGCGGGCCACATGTGGTTTCGCCCATCTATTCGTCGCTGCCAACAAGTTCACCAAGTGGGTTGAAGCCCTTCCGGTTCAGGCCATCACAGCGGCTGCAGCCGTGAAGTTCATCCGTAGCATCTTCGGGCGCTTCGGAGTCGCCAACCGCATCATCACCGACAACGACGCTCAGTTCAAGAGCTCCGACCTCCAGGATTGGTGCGAGAGCATGGGCACCAAGCTCTACTTTGCATCCGTTGGCCATCCCAGGAGCAACGGGCAAGTGGAGCACGCCAACGCCGAAGTGCTCAAGGGGCTCAAGACAAGGGTGTTTGATCAGTTGCAGAAGCGCTGGAAGCGGTGGACCGAAGATGTTCCCACGGTGTCATGGGCACTGCGTACCACTCCGAGCCAAGCCACGGGGGGAAACTCCTTTCTTCCTAGTATACGGAACAGAAGCAATGCTCCCATCAGAGCTGTCCTTCGGGTCACCGCGAGTGGCGGCATGCAGCGAAGACAACCAAGAAGAGCGCCGGATGCAAGAGGTCAACTTCCTAGAGGAAGCATCATTATGGGCGGCAAGATATCAACAAAACCTAAGGCGATACCATGCCACAAGGGTGCGAGAGAGGACACTGACAGTAGGCGACCTCGTCCTGCGTAAAATCCAGACGCTGGCGGTTCGCAACAAGCTGTCTCCCCTGTGGGAGGGCCCCTATAAGGTGGTCTCAGTCTATCGCCCAGGATCCGTCAAGCTCACCATGGTAGACGGCCGAGAGCTAACCAACACATGGAATATCGAACAACTGCGGAACTTCCACCCATAGGTGTTGTAAGTAAGAGCTGTGTTTTGCTCGGGCGACTAGGAAAGAGTTCCTCTTCCCTAGTCAGCCGAGGGGCTGGGGGCTGTCTGCAGTTCCCCTCTGTAGTTTTCCTCTTTTGCAGTGCAAGTGTTTTCTTTCCAGTTAATTCAGAGCTGTTCTATTTCCCCTGTTTTTATGCTCGCGCGGGCAGTCTGGTTGCGAGTACTTTTGGTCGTTTGGCGGTTAGTTCTCAATATAGTTTGAATTCCTTTATTTTGTAGATGTGTTGACGGTCAAAAGCATACAAAATATTACAAATAAGGACCGTCAACACACCCCCACGCTAGATCTTTGCTCGTCCCGAGAAAAGGTTAGAATTTCCAACCACGGGTACAAGTCCAAAGTCAGGAATTTTTGAATAATATCTTTGTAATATATTTAAAAAGCATGAGTACTATTCTAAATTATTCCTCAAGACTTGTGAGTTTTTGATGTGTTTACAGGTCTTACCTTTAGTAGTTGACAAATGGAACAGCTTGACGAGAGGGAAAATCTCATTAGTAGGCCTCTCAGAGTTTTTATCCATTTTAGAAAATAAATGCCAAGCTCATGATTATTCCTATAGTGATACTCTCAAATCACTCAAGAGGTGTTTATATTCCTCACCAAGGCCGGTGCAGCCTTTATCCTACTTCTAAGGTTTATGTGGAGCTCAAGGTAGGATATTGGGGTAGTTATGATACACACTTTTATCAGGTTAAAACTAGATCCTAATGAAGATAATGTTAATCTAATTTCCAATCATATAAGAAATAATATCCAGTGTTAAAGGAGAGAATGAACTCACGCCAAGGGAATAAGAAGAAATACAAGTACAAGGATGTGTGGTACTAATGAGTCCAACACATCGATCTTGTATTTTGGGAATAATGGTCTCCTCCTTAAAATCCACTTTTCAAATTTGCGTGCCTTTTTTAAAAGAGATAAAGGAGGCCGAACGAGATTTTTTTTCTCCCTTTTTTTTCTTTTCTCTTTCTTTTTTTTTTCTCTCTTTTGTGCCTATGTCAACTTTGGGACTTTATGAAAATTTTTGACAAATGGATCATTTATTTTGGAGGACCATCATATAGGTAGGTATGGTGGCACCATAAAATATGATTGGCTAAATGTTTCGGGGTGGAATATCTGGCAAAGATGTATGCTTAATTCCGAGGTGGAATTTCAGCGTTACCATATATGAAAAGGCTAGCAATCAAAGGATATGCGAAGGAAAATGATTGGAATAGATAACATTTCCTAAGAGGATTCAGGTTTTATCCCAACTCAGTTTGATCAAAACTACAAATGAAGGCTCAAATATTATGATAAGCCTTTGGCTATGGTAGGTAATAATTCACTAAGGAAAATCTAGAGCTGGGAGTTTTATTTGAAAAATCAAAATTCTTTGAGTCTGCACTGACTAAAGAGAAATGCCTCTGTCTTACTATATCTCATAAGTCAACAACTTAGGTTAGACCTCTCCTAAATAATGTTTTTTCCCACAAGAAATGAGTACTAATAAAAGAATAATGCTCATGCCAGCTAGAATATGAAAACAAAGTTGTATCCAAATTCCAGGTGACTCATGGTGGAATTGAAAAAAAAAATTATCTTTTTGATCAATTCAAAAGTAGGGAGAGGTAAGAGGACATACCTTTGGAAGTGTCGAAAGCTGACGATGGTTTCGCGACCGCTTGTGCCGAGTTTTGCTTGCCAGATGTTCATGGTACCTGTGATCTATGTTGAAAATATCTTGGCAGAAATTGTTAGTCTGAAGAATCGACTGGTGCATAATGATGCACCGGTCGGAATAGTTATGCATTCACGACACAAATCAACCCTTCCACTCAAAGGGAGGTAACACTCCATTTTATTCAACACAAAGTTTTTTTTATGATTATTTTATTTTTTTATTTTTATTTTGGAATGGGACAAATTAATTAAGGCGCATAACTAAGAAAGCAAATTTTATTGGAAAGGAAACATAGATGCGCCTGGTCCTAGTTTTATTTATTTTCTTTTCTTTTCTTTTTTTCTGGAATTTCTAGTTGCTGAAAGAAATAATTCAAATAATAATAAAAGATTGGCGGTTTATGTTACTTACCTTTCGAAGATTTCGGCCAAAATCTTGACGCTAAGAGCTCTTCATGTTGCAGCTAGTGTGATGATATCATCCTTCCATCATCATATTTTTTTAAGCCTTGTTCTTCTAGCTGCAAGATTTATGGCAAACACGACTACGAGATTTGCAATGCTTGTTATACACATACACATCTACAACCATTCGTTTAAAGGGATTTTGTCGTAGGAGCATTGGATGGTTGAAGATCTCATAAAAGATGGCACCCACGAAATTTGTAGGTATCGTATAACTTCGTATAATGTATGCTATACGAAGTTATTACGAGTTTTTGATGTGTCTACAGGTCTCCCCATGTAATTAGCAGATCCATGCATGCATTCCATGTAACATCATAACAGAAATAGTTGCCATATACCCTGCGACTTTCTGTAACCTTATCCCCCCTACACTATATAAGGGGAGGGGGTAGAAGCCATCGGCACGAGCCATCGAATCATCGAATAGGAGCATCATCTTGCATCCTGATCCACCAAATAATCCCAGAGCACAGGAAGTAGGGTATTACCTCCTCCGTTGAGGGCCTGAACCTGTATAACCATGTCTTGTGCTACCCATCTGATCTGGTTCTTGGTTAGCGTCCCCTCGTACAAATTCATTGCCGGCGGTGACCCCCCAGTTAGTCACCCGTGGACACCCAGTGGTGCCGGGGCAGCTCCTCCATAGCGAACAGTTACCATTGGGCTACTCTAAGGTCTCGGTGGAGGAGGTATGCCCAGGTTTCGAGGACCTTCTCCTCAACATTCCTGCAAGTGACGGGACTACAAAGCTAGGAGAGGCGTTACACAGTTTCGTCCTATGGTGCAAAAGGTTCATCATCTTTGGACATGACGTGAACGTGTCCTCTGCACGGAGAAGCCTCCAGGACCATGGCAGAAGAAGCCCAACCCCGTTGACACCTGCAAACATCGGCGATTCACCCCCAACATCTCCTGTAGAACAACCCAATGTATTCCAAGTCCATCACCTCCTCGGCCAGTAGCTCCCATGAAGGTGATAGCCAAACCAAGAAAGACTGTTCGGCCACCAGCTCCCAAGAAGCTAGCTCCGCTTCCTAAGAAGCCGGTACCACTTCCAAAGTTGCCGTACAAAAAGACAGCAGAGGAGCTCGATGAGGAAGTAAGAAAACATGTTGCTGCACATTCCAAAAAAAAAAATCATCTCCCAAGAAGATTCAGCCCTTTACCGACGAATGGTACAGATCCATGGCAACAATTAAAAATCTGAAGGATTGAAAAGACAAACCTCTTGTATTAGACTACGAGCGGACATTATCAAAGGGCAAGAAAAGGAACAAGGCAGATGGGCAGTCAGCTAAGCAGAAGGCCAGGGAGATGAAAAAATTCTTCGAAGAAACTAGACTTGCTCTAGAGCAAGCAATAGGCATAAAGGATATCGAGTATGCGGAAATGATAAGATGGAAATTCTCCAAGGGCGGGGCTTTGGTTAAGCGGGAGGACCTTGTCCAGCTACCAACAAAGATGCGTCAATTCCATGATTGGTATTTGGAAGTGTACAACAATGGTCTAGTTGCGTTCGCTGTCAAGTACATGCAAGAAGATTTTTTTCACGGGGAAGGTTCATTTTTTTCGAATGGGACGTGATGTACGAACTGCACCAGATCGACGCCCTCGATGTGGGCCTGATGAGCTATTGGGTTCTGTAAGTGTTTTATTTGCAGAAATCCCTCGTGCTATACTATCTTGCTACCACAATTAACTAAATATTCATCTTATGCAGAATGGAGATACAAAGATTTTGAAGGAAGTGAATATTTGACAAATAATTCATCGACCCATTAAAAGTCAACCAGAAGATGCTCATGGACTCGCCAACAATCACAGAGAACACGGTTTACGACGCTCTCATGGGTCAAAATTTTCATTCACAGATATATCCACCATGGAACTATGAGTATGTGATTTCATACTGACTTGTTCTAATCCTTTTTCATAACACGATGCTACAACTAATTAATTAGATACAATGATATATATTTTTATGTATAGTTATCACTGGATCCTTGTGATTATCAAGCTAGATCGTAGCCAGATCACAATTTTTGACTCATTAAGGCATCTAGTTAGCCGATACCAAAGCATGATCGACTTGCTTAATTGGTATTCCTATTACTTTCAATACTGCACCAATTCTATTTCCTTTCAATTTAAATAAATTCTAATCATTAAAAGTTAGTAATCATGTGTGTAGTGCATTCGAAAGGTTCCGTGCGACGATTGAGGGAGAATTTAGACAACAATGTGGTGTTGTATGAGCCTCTAAGGTAATTAATGTTAGCTTTTTAGTTAGGTAGCTTATAACTTTTCATGCGCCCATTTCACCCTGTTATCCTTTATTCCACAGATCTTGCATCAGCCACCCGGCACAAATTTATGTGGCTACTATGTATGTGTATGTGAGTTCTTGCACACCCAAACCGGGGCCATTAGCTGCCATATGGATGAACGTCGGAGCGGGTCAGAGCAGTGCAAGAAAAACTCGTCGGTTTTATTCTCGATGAGATCATAAAGAACTGTGGCGAGTTTCATACGGACTAGTCAAGTGTCGGGATCGACATCTACTGCAACCAAGAGCGATGCAAGTAAAAAATCCTGATAAACAGATCGAACATGTGTATGTACTTATTATTTGAATTGTTCACATATGTGTACTTATATATTTGTTGCCTAACTAGATAGCTAGCAATTGTGACATATATTAGTTGCAATTAAATTTGTTAATTAATTTCATTGATTTATTTTCTGTTAATTTTGCACGATTAATTACATAGGACAATAATATATATACTAGAAAACACACATTTATATATTAATTATGTATACTAGAAAGCAGCCATAGCGCCTGCCCCCACTCCCTACCAGTATCGGTTGGAGACACCTATCTGTACTAGTTGGGGGCGGGGGAGGCACCATGTGTGGGCGTACCAGTACTGGTTGGAGACACCAACCGGTATGTGTTGGGGGGCCGGGTGACGCGCCACGTGTGCGTTGCGGTGCAGCAGGACGTGCCTTCAGTACCGGTTTAGGAGTACCGGTTCAAAAACCGGCATTGATGACCCTTACGAACTGTACTAAATGCCCGTTCTGTAGTAGTGAGCGGTGACGGTAAGGACACAGTTGAGGGGCGCTTGCGCGGCTGGAGCCGGTGATGCAAGCACGAAGTCATCGGAGGCCTAGGGGCACTGGAGTCTGGAGGCGACGGCGCATGGGGTCATCGTTCAGATCTATTTATGCCGGCTTAAAAAGCCGACGTAAATAAACAGTTTATTTATAAATAGGTTATTTACGTCAGCATGAGCAAACTAGAAGATGTCGTGATGGCCCTTTTTACGTCGGCCATGTGTTCTATTTGAGTCAGCCATGTGGCGTATTTGACCAAAGCCCGAGCTAGCAGCGCCCACATATGCAAGCATGCGCCCTACCACCCAACCACCGCCGCGCCCCCACCACCGCCGTCATGGCATCTTACCGCCCAACTGCCTTCGCCGCCCCTGCCGTCCCTCCACCGCACTGCCCCTCCACTGGCCTATGTCACGTCTCCACCGCCCATGTCGTCCCTCCACTACCCCTCGCCACCCACTGTCGTCCCTCCACTGCTTTTTGTCGCCGCTGTCATCTCTCCACCACCCCCGCCACTGCGCCTCCACCCCCTGCCATCCCTCCACTGCCCCTTGCCACCCCTGTTGTCCCTCCACCGCCACCCCCCTCCCTCCGCCGCTGCCCCGGCTTAAAAGTAATGACCCAAACCAAATACAGGAGGTTGCATGCAATGATGATGCCATGATGATTTTCCATGCTTAAATAGGTTTAATATTTCAATTATGCATTTTAATGAAATTATTAACGTGCCAAATTTGGTTTCGAAAATTTGGGATGTTACAAGGCGCCACGTGTGGGCGTACCAGTACCGGTTGGAGACACCAACCGGTACGTGTTGGGGGCCGGGCGACGCGCCACATGTGCACTGTGGCGCGCCGGCACAGCAGGACGTGCCTTCAGTACCGTTTTTGGAACCGTTACTGATGCCTGAGGGGCATCGGTCCCCATTTAGGGGTACTAGGTCAAAAACCGGTACTGATGGCCCTTACAAACCAGTACTAAATGCCCGTTCTGTAATAGTGAGTGGTGACGGTAAGGACACAGTTGAGGGGCGCTTGCGAGGCTGGAGCCGGCGGCGCAAGTACGAAGTCATCGGAGGCGGAGGGGCACTAGAGTCTGGAGGAGGCGGCGCACGGGGTCATCGATCGGATCTATTTATGCCGGCTTAAAAAAATCCAACGTAAATAAACAGGTTATTTATAAATAGGTTATTTACGTCGGCCTGAGTAAACCGAAAAGTGAATATATCTATTTAACACAGGTGCCGGACATAGCCCCGAAAGATGTCGTGATATCCCTTTTTACGTCGGCCACGTGTTCTATTTGAGTTGGCCATGTGGCATATTTGACCAAAGCCCGAGCTAACAGCGCCCACATCCGCAAGCCTGCGCCCTACTGCCCAGCCGCCGCCATGCCCCCCGTCATGGCACCTCACCGCCCAACTGCCTCCGCCGCCCCCTGTCGTCCCTCCACCGCACTGCCCCTCCATTGACCTATGTCGCTCCTCCACCGCCCATGTCATCCCTACACTACCCCTCGCCACCCACTGTCGTCCCTCCACTGCTTTTTGTCGCCGTTGCCGTCTCTCCACCACCCCCGCCGCCGCGCCTCCACCACCCCCTGCCATCCCTCCACTGCCCCCCGCCACCCCTGCTATCCCTCCACCGCCACCCCCTCCCTCCGCCGCCCCCAGCAAAATTCATGTAATGTTGCTTGTCAAAGTTATTTTATTTGCAATGCAGGAGCTATAATTGCTTGTCATATGTTTTATAGACTGGTAGAGTGTGCTCTATTTTAGATTTGTACAAGATTAATAAATGTAATTTGCACCATTTTTTTAAACAATCAAACTGATGTAATCCGAGAGCTGATGTGAGCATTGAGTATTTCTGTATAGGGAGCACACACTATTTGATCACAATGGTTTATTCATACTAGCTAGCTTGCTCACATCTGTTGGCTGAACATTTCATGTGCATCCCAATGTTTGCATTTAGCACTGTTGTCTCGATTACACCGTTAGTGTATGATAACCTTTTGATAGTAGCACATGATCAAAGTATGTTGCACATGTGTTTAGTTGTAGAAGTAATTTTTTTGGGGATAAATTTTTAGGTTGCCCCTAGTTGCTCCTAGCCGCCACACCTAGCCGACCTCCACCACCTTGACCGCTGCCCCTCACCGCCCTCCACCGCTCCTTGCCGCCAGCCATCGCCCCGGCTTGTCCGCCTATGCCGCCTAAAATGACTTGTGGAGCTTCATGGTGATGGAAAGAGAAATGCCACCACTGATGACATCCACAATGGTATTGCTAGGAGAAAACCATCATTTAATTTGGCTTAAAAATTACCTATGTATATATGAGACATCATTAATAAATATATGAAACATTTGGTTTACTTGTGTGAAACATTTCACTTTCGCCAATAAAACTCCGGTAAACATACACATGAAAACATTTTGTTTGTCTTTGTGAAACATTTGCTCGTATGAATTAGAAGATCTTGATTTTGCTCTAAAACTTATAGTTTGCTCTTCTAGAACATTTTCATTTACAAAATTTTTGTTTGCCTTCATTAAACACCCACAAAAAATACTTTAGATTTTTTTTTTCCATTGTGAAACATATGTATGGATTAAAACATCTCCAAACAACTATAAGAATATTTTGTTTGCTCTTGTGAAACATTGCTAGTTTAACATGTGAAACATCACTCGTTTGGGTTGCAACACCCTATATGACTACAATGTTTCCCTTCTTCGAACAACTATAAGAATATTTTTGCTCTTGTGAAACATTGTCCGTTTATCATGTGAAACATCGCTCGTTTGGGTTGCAACACTCTAAATATTCCCTTGTTAATGCAAAATGTTCATGTTATACTTGAGCTTTGTTCCAATAGTTTGGTGCTCATATTTCGAGTTAAACATCCGATTTTTTCATATAATGAACCCTACTAACAAATATTCCCTCAAATATCAAATAAGTGATGTGTTGGTTATTAACATAGTTTCAAAATAGAATCATGATCGCTAATTACTTCACGTTGTCTTTACTGTATAGAAGAACATTGTGGTGAGTGATACATCACATTCAAAAAAAATTAGATCCCCGACGTCTAGGGGAAAGACCCCACCTTGTCTTCCACCCTAATTCTCGATTGCTCTAGGTCTCCAACTTCCCCAGCACGATTGCACCACCTTCACCTCTCCAAGCCCTCCCCTCTGTAGATCCACACCAATCACCGCATCAAATGCCGTGTCACGGAAATGTTTGGTTGTTTGGCTCCCTATAGCCTAGTTCATGCAAATAGGCTGGTGGAAGCCAGGTTGAGTCATGTGCTTGGACTAACTGCTGCACCGCATATGTGTGCAAGAACTGGATTCATTTTATTTATGATTATCAGCATAACATTGATGACAGAGCTAATTTTTAGTCTGCATCCTCTATCCCATTTAACTGTCCAAATAATATTAAGTAATTTTATTTTTATTTTTAGTTACTTTATCAATTTGTTGTATTTTAGAAAGTTTCCGATTTAACATAACAAAAAATAGCAACATACATTTCATCAACACGACATTCGCATCATTTAACTAGATATCATAAAAACCTCAAAGAATTTGAAATGAACTTAAATTACAAAAAAATTAAAACAAATAGGAATTAAAGTGTTTCCAAGAATAGTTGTGTCGATGGCCATGTCCTAGCCGTCGAAACTGTCTTTCTGGTGCACACTGTATCGACGGCTTAACGTCTGGCCGTCGACACAACGTCGACGCCGTCATCCTCTGACGCTTCCGTGCGGCTATTCCTAGCTCTGTTGACGGCTGATTGGGGGGCCGTCGAGAGTGTCCCATACGTATCGACAATTGGCAGTTGGCCGTTGAGACTAATTGATGTGTATCGACGGCTAGGTAGTGGCCGTCGAGACGGTAACTGGTCGTCGACTCTGCTGCTGATTTCTGTAGTGCTCATGACATACCAAATTGTTCTATTCATCTAGTTCTCTCATTTTAGCATGCTGTATTTTAAAAAGATTTCATATAAACAAAGTTGTGCTTAACAAAGCATGTTATACTTGAGCGTAAATGGCTGAAAGAGGAGTTGAAAATGTTAGCCAAACAAAAACAAATTAACGCCGAAGTTAAAAGTAATGTCTTATAGTAATATTTGTCAGTTGCAAAGCACGGGAGTTTGGATAGTTCTAATTTAAAGTATGGTTATATAATAGTATGCGAGCACAATAATTAATTTTAGAAACCAAAATTATAAAATCCCACTAGAAGTTGCGACGAGGTTTCACTTAGCCCCAAATGTTTAAAATTACTTCACGGGCCCTAGAAGTTGTTATCATTTGCATCATTTTCCAAAACCGTTAGTGCTACCGTTAAATGTTCATGTATACGCCTAAGTGTCTATCAAATTTTGATATGTATGTAAATACTGAAACTTACTTTTTTTTGTCCGCTAGAAGTAGTTATCATTTGCAACATTGCCTCAATATAGTTAGTTTTATTGTTAAATGTTGATGTGGATGTCTAGGTGTCCGTGAATAACGGAGGTATGATGCACATCGCAACTCATTTTCATCTTTGAAGCCTCAACAATATAGCAACTAACTCAAAGATATATAGGATCTCAAGAGTTGCATATGCTAAAAAAACATAGACAACCAAGGCTACAAAACAAAGCTAAAACAATGTCGAAACATGTTTCAAACATTCTAAGAAAGTTTTCAATGTTCACAAATTATAGATGTTCAAAACTCATTATAATAACTTCCTTTGAATTTGAACCCATACAAAGACATAAAAATCATAAGTTGGCCCAAAATTAGATCGAAATTGAAAATTTCAGGAAGCTACCTAAAACGAGAAATAGACAAATCTTGGTCAAATGAAGTATGTGGGCTATGATTTTTGTAGAAAAATCCATGTACCCCTAATAAACTTTTCAAAACGAAATTTGTGAAGAAGACACTCAAATTAAAATATATGTAAATATGAGCATTGGAGGTTTGATTTTGACACAAAGTCAAAAGAAGTCAAAATTCTTGCTAATAAATTCAAAATAAATTGAGAACTTATGTATTTGAACTTAAGTACAAGAGAATGTTTTGAAAAAAAAAATCAGTAAAGAATCTTTTAATCCAAAAGTATGCAGAAATGTGCTTTGTTGGTTTAAGAAATGATGAATTTTTCTCAAGACCTAAAAACGCAGGAAAAATGTTTTCAATGGAGATTTGCACTTTTATGGCTTCATGTGAATGTTATATATTTTTAAGCCAATGGCAAAGAAGAAAACCAATCAAAATTTTAAATTCAACTCTACACAAGAATCTGCCAATTATGATCGAAACTATGATTTTGATGAATTTGGCTTGACAACACCTTCTGAATGGTTGGGTATTTTTAAAAACTTTTACTAGACAAATGATTTAAATATCCAATCTCAAAATTTTGATATTCGTAATTTCCTAAAGGTTTTGGTAATGTGAGAGATATCCAGTTATTTTTTAGTCCAAAAAAGTTTTGTGCTCTAGGGTTTATTGTTTATCCTAGAGAGTCCAATAAAGTGAGGTCTTAAGCTAAGGTTTGCTTCATGGCGATTGATTACCCATTCGACCATCCACATTCCTCAAGCTTATTACTTCGAGAAGTGGACGAGAAGTAACTCAGTGAGCTTCTAAAGTAATTGTGGAAGCCCCAAACGGTAATGTACAAGGTTAAAGGAGCCCACCTCGTTGAAGCGGTGAAGTGTTACCCCAAGTGAAGACAAAGCAATACTTCTCTCCAAGAGTTGTGCTCCAAAAAGGAGTGGAAAAGGGGTACCTTTCCAAACCTTGGGAAAAGTTGACCTTTTCTCCCTTCGGTCATAAATAATTATCGTTTTGAGCATTAACACGGTCCCCAAAATAAAATTCACTACAGCTAGACCTCATCAAACTTCGGGTCGAGCCAGATTTCTGGTTGGGCTTGAAAAAGCCCAGTCCCATGAGACCAAGCCTGAGCTCGACCCGATGCACCAGCACCAGGCCTCAATTTTGGGCCCGGACCCGTCCCAAAGCCCGAAAGCCCGGTCCAAAACCCAAAAGCCCATCCAAGTCACGTTTAAACGCGTGATTTCCTTGTGCCCAAGCCCGGTGGCCGGGCTTCATATCAAGACCCGAGCCCGGCCCTGTGCACTAGTCGGGCCGAGCCAGGTCGAGCCGGGCTTACCATGAACAGATCTAACTACAGATATAATGTTATGAAAATATTCTTCAAGACGAATCTACATATATAGTTTTAATGTACTCAATATAAGTAGTTAAAATATATTTGGAGCTAAAGATTTAAAAGTTTCACTTGCACGTATGTCCAAACATAAATATTTATGACCGAAGGGAGTAGTAGTTTGTTGTGTGGCTTACATTTTCTTCTTTACACTAGGTTTTAGAATGTTTTATTTATACTAATTAAATCAAGGAAAAACACACAAAAATTTTTGTAATAGGCCAATTCAACACACCTTCTTGGCCCATTAGATCCTTTCAATTACTTTATTCAAATATGTAGGCAAGCAGTGCAATGTTTCATTTTCTTTACTAGATCTGTAGATCATGTAGCTTGGATCAAATTTATTCTACCTTTATTTTGTTTGTTGTTGTAATCAGGATCTGATTTGGCATTTAGTAGCATTGAAAACTAAACCATATTTTTGAAGAGCAAGACGTTCTTCTCCCGATAAAGCATCCAAGCACGCATTGAGATAGGTTGACTGCTCGTTCTATTGGCAAGAGAACAGGGGCACATGGGAAGGATGAACACTTGAACAAGAGAGAAAGGAAGAAACACAGGGGCCTCGTTTGTTTGAGTTGAAAGTTGCTGAAAACTTTGATCTGAAAAAGTTGAGACGTTTAAATGAGTTTAAAAATAAGGAAAAAAATATTTTACAAACTTTAAGAAGAACTGTTTGGAACCTCACAAAATGAATACAAAGTATTACATTATCTAGCTTATACAAAAATAACAATTTTTATTTATTTTAATTTAGTCTAATTTAATTTAAGCCGAAACAAATAAGGTCCAGGAAAGATCCGCAATTCTAGGTTGACAATTTGCACGTTTGCACCGAATATTTCGTATAAATAGCATGCCTGAAATATGTGTTCACGATGAAAACGGAGCCGGCTTCATGAGATCAAAAATTTCAAGATCAGACCCTTATTAATTAGTCCTGAAATTAGCCGAACTTTCTGACGAGTGACGATCCATCAATCGTTTGCCAGTGCAGATTGGACAATTCACCCAACAACGACGACGACGACGACATCCAGGCCGCTGTGCCCTGAACAGCCAGTCAGAACTCAGATACAAATATGGGACGATTCGAGTACAGCACGCCACTGGGAGGACTCAGGCTGTATAGCTCAGAGACGACGACGACGAGGGAGCTACAGCTGCAGCTGCAGCCTGCAACGGTTAGCAACAGCAGTACAGTCTGGGCCAGCAAGCGCAATCTTGGTACTGCTTAAACACACCAACCTCCAGGCTCCAACGCCTCACCGGCGTTGCGTCGTCTTCCTTCCAAGCCCGCGGGATCACGCGTCAGACGACGAGACGCCAACCCAGGAGCTGGAAAGACACGCGACACAGCCAGGAGTCCATGTCTCCTCCCGTGAGCTGTCCGGCTGCTCCGGCCAAAGAACAGCACACAAACTGCACCAGGTTTGGATTGCAAGGCAACCCATCTCACGCTTGACCAGCTGTGCATGCCTGTATTCTGTTCACATGAAAGAACTGAAGAGCATGGCATCCACCATGGGCACAGGAAAAAGGTACCAGTCAGCAACGCCAAAACAGTACTCAGGGGCAACTCAACCCTTGAAAAGTATGAACAGCACATATCGACATTATGGTCTCTTTGAATTACATAGCAAACGGTGGCGGGCACAACATACTTTTCGAAAGAAAGAATCAAAGATTGCAGCTAGCAAAAACTATACTTCGGTTAACTTGGGCCCCTCGCGCGAGTCAGCGCCTTTGGTCATATAAAATTTAGCCAGACTTTACAAATTGCGACAATCAAATGTCAAAAGAAAGAAAGAAAAAAATTGAAGAGTTCCCTCATGAAGCTCCGCTGTATCCTGAACTGTAGCCGCTGTAGGCACCTTTCTTCGTCTTGCCTGACTCAATTTCCTGTGTTTGTTGGCCCTCGCTGCTTGATGCAGATGGTATCTGGCCATACTCGCTGGTTGGTGCACTGTATTGGCTGCTGGTGTAGTCATTATTGGTAAAAGCCATCTTCCTGAATTTCTTCATGTCCTCGTTGTACTGGCCAGAATCATAGTCAGAGCTGCTGTATGATCCAAAGAAGCGGCTATGGCCAGGCCGAACACCTTCATTAAGATCCTCCAAAGAGACATCACCTTCCAAGGCTCGAACGACCTGAGCGTCACATAAGAGTATTAGGACTAAAAAAACCAGGCGAATCACTGGGAATATGTGGAAACAGTTGCCAGCACAGTACTTTTCACGGTTGATATGTACTATATGCAATGGATTCAGAAAATCAGAATACCATTTAATAATGACAAAGCAGATGTCAAGCAGAATTTGCTAGAAAAAAACATTTATGGACAGTTTGTGAAGGCTTTTTACATGACAGCGAAAGATACACTGTAACATAAGCTACCTGACTCATGCGTGGACGACGACGTGCAGAATGGCGTACACATGCAGCTGCACAGGCTATCATTCTTGCCATTTCGTGAGGACTGAAGTCCTTGCCCAGACGAGGATCAACCAGGTCCTCATAGTTACCATCTTCAAGCGCTCGCATCAATAAAGGCCTTGCCTGCAGATAGTCGGTATGTTATTCTCAAGAATTTTAGGGCATAAAAGTCTTGCAAAAAGAAAGGATGAAGTAATTAGATTGTACAATTAAATACTTTACTAAAAACAATTTCATGTTAGTAAGATAGTATTGCAGGCTGCAGAATTAATTAACATATATTGATCAAAATAGGTGGTCAATACTTCTTCAAAACCATTTTAAGTTAAAGCAAAACCTGTTTTGGATTAAAGATGGTGTTATTAAAACACACATACATGAGTATGTGTACAAGCATTAAAATCACATAAGATATAAATTTACAATTACTTCATTATCAGTGAAGGTAGCAACAATTAATGAGGTGACACTTTATCTAAACAATAAACATAAAAATCATCAACTAAACAAAAAAGTCCCTAATTTAACATAGAGGAGAGAACTTTGTTACCTACCCAATCAAAGTACTATTAGTAATACCAAAGCTAAACAAGTCATCAAAGCACTTACCCAGTCCACCAAGCTGTCATCCATGAATGTTTGGGTAGTATCAACAGGGCGACGACCAGTTATTAACTCAAGAAGCATGACTCCAAAAGAAAAAACATCCGACTTTTCAGTGAGCTTGCCAGAAGCATACTCTGGTGCTAGATACCTACGGTCAGTAAAATGAGAATTAGCAAATTCCTGATACAGCAGAGTAAGTTGAATGCTGAAATAATTTGACTGTTAGGTACTACCACAAAATTTATGTGAATATGATACAAGGAGAAGAAGTGCGTCTTAAGGTATTTTATAACGATAAGATGATGTCAATCTAGTCTAAATTGCGCTAGCAATTAGTTTACATGATTTCAAAAAAATTAACCATAGAGCTATGATTGTGTAGCATGTCCACCTAACAACTCGATATCATATACAAATAGAATGATGCTGCACTGAGAAGTTATACATACCCAAAGGTGCCCATTACTCTTGTAGAAACATGTGTGTTGTTATCACTAGTGAATTTTGCCAGTCCAAAATCCGCAACCTGTAAAGTGAGTTCAAATTAAGTACAAAACAGTTAAATGAAATGATCTAGCAACATAAGCAAGAAGGCTGTAGAAATCTTGTGCTCAAGGCTTTAATTGCAAAGAGCAAAAATACCAATGCAATGTCATTACTGCACTTTGAAATTGGAAAAGAAATTTTAAGTTGATTCACAGGCAAATAAAAAAAATTGCACAGCAAAAATCAACTTAAGACATCATTTTAAATCTTGAACAGACACATAGTCAGATAAATTGCATGCAATGTTCATTTCCAAAGCATAAAAATCTTTAATGTCAAAAATTATAGTCAAGGAGGTCAATTTAAAAAAAATAAGTAATGCTTTAGAGAAATGCGTTTAACTGCAGAAGCCAACAAACACAGTAAGAAGGAATAAGAAATAGAGATGCATAACCTACCTTAGCTTCAAATTTAAAATCAAGAAGAATGTTTGCTGTCTTTATATCACGATGGATGATCTTAGGATGGCCTGTCAATTATATGATATATTAATGTAAGGACCTGTTTGCTATTAGATTTCAATGTCCACAAGAAAACATATTTTTGAAACATAAATGGTAGCAGTAGATGTAAACTCACAGTCTTCATGAAGATACGCCAAACCCTTTGCAGCACCAAGAGCAATCTTTAGTCTTGTGGACCATTCCATTGTTGGTCGGCCTTTTCCTGTGCAATAGGAAATTGGTCTCAACAATGTGTAATGAGAACAGATACAAATTGACACATCAAGTAACCTGTAACTTTCATGCTTCGACAGTCCACATATTTCAGAAGATAAAGCGAATTGATCCTAAAATACATTAGATCGAGTTCTTTTACAGTGTACTAGCAACGAAGTAAGAAAGCAAAGTTTTAACAAGGTATTTTAGAAGGCGGCAATGGTTTGGAAAAATTCAAGATGGCTCCAAATATGGGCTAAATATGAATTCTAGACGAATGAGTGTAATGTTAGCCTGCTACCTCACCACAGTATATCAACTTATGAAGCCACATTATTTCCTGTAACTAAACAATCGTATTGATATGGCTGTTGATTATACTTAATTCTTCCTACAAATCCAAACCTATTATCATGATTTTAAAAGTTAATTAAAACGAACAAGAAACCAGAGCTCAATTGAACAATTTCAGTAGTTGTCAAATCTAAAGTCAAGCTTTGCTACACAAATAGATAAATTTACCTAGTCACAATCTACTGGACAGTAACAGCTAGTAACTCTAATCTTAGTGTTTCCTATATGTGGTAAGTACTCACAAAACAGAAAAAAAAAATGTAATGTAATTCCAGAGACAAGCCAAGTAGAACAATCAAACATGAGGGCTCATGGATAAAGAAGCAAGTATGAAACAAAAGCATACCATGTAAGTGGAATTCCAATGTGTTGTTCGGAACAAACTCGTACACAAGCAACCTCTTGCCCCCAGAAATGCAGTACCCAACCAAAGATACTAAGTGCTTGTGATGCACTCGGCTGATAATTTCAACCTCCGCCTGGAACTCACGCTCTCCCTGGCCACTTCCAAGTTTCAATTGCTTCACAGCAATCTCTTTGCCATTAGGCAGCACTCCTCTGTGAACGTATCCGAAACCACCTTGTCCAAGGAGATTAGCATCAGAGAATCCATCAGTTGCCCGTACCAGCTCCTCATAAGTGAATGTACTCTTTGAGAAGCCAAGGGCTGCGCCAGGGGAAGGAGGAGGTAGGATCTCGCCACCCGAGAAATTAGAGCCAGACCCACCGCTACTGTTTAGCATAGCAGGTGGAGGTGGCGGTGGTGGCTGTGGCGGACGGTTGGCGAATGCTGGAGGTGGTGATGGATGCATCTTGACTACATGCTCAGGTGGAGGAGGGGGAGGAGCATTTTGCTGCCAACTTTGGTATGTTCCTCCATATGGATCATCTGCAGTAAGACAATACACGTGTAAGGAAAAGGCTGCCTCCATTTTGCAAGAAATAGCAGAGTACATCACAACCTTCAAATAGACTTCACAACGCAACATATATGAATATAATTTTTTTTCTTCAAACAAACAGATTAGACCAAAATTTTAACACATTATAGACTAATCTATTAGCCTCAAACGCAGCAAAAAAAACACCTTTCCCTGTGTCACAGTCATGACAATTAAGAAGTATATGCCTACATAAGAATTGAAAACTGCGTGGGTACATACTAAAATCAACGCCTTTCGAAGGCACATTCCGAACAGCGCGCTAACACACAAATCCCGTGCCCAAGCAGAAGAATTGCATCCAATTGGCAAGAACAGAAAAATTACAGCTGACAGCAACGTGAGTAGATGCTGTACAAGGCAACCACACACCAGATCTAGATCTAGATAGCGACAGCCAAGTTCAAGGGTGTAAGGAGATCTCACTCTTGTATGGCGGTGGAGGAGGCGGGTAGCCGTAGTGATGCGGCGGAGGCGCGCGGCGCCGCTTCTTGCGGAGGCAGCAGAGGCATACGAAGCTGGCTAGCAGCAGCAGCACGAGCCCGCCCACGGCTACGCCCACCACCAGCGACGTAGAGACCCCGGAGCCACCGCCCCCCGGCGAAGGCGAGGATGGAGACTTCGGGGACGGGTGGCTCGGCGACCTGCCCCCGCCCCCGGACGACGGAGGGGACCTCCCCCCGGACGACGGCGGGGAGGGCGTGTCCGATGGCGGCGACGGGGTGGCGGGGGTCCCTGGGGAGGAGGAGGAGGGCGACGGTGCGGACGGGGTCGCCGGGGTGGAGGACGGCGCGGGAGGGGAGGCGGAGGGAGTGGCCGGCGGCGGGACGGAGGCGGGCGGCGGGCTGGCGG
>SPJY01000659.1:3637902-3710160 GCA_005191435.1 Raddia distichophylla | reverse complement strand
GGCGGCCGGGGTGGCCGGCGGCGGCGCGGTGGCGTTGGCCGGAGGTGCCGGCGCGGCGGTGGGCGACGACATCGCCCACGGACGACACGCCCAGCTCTGGGCTGGGAGCCGGCGCCGGAGCTAGGGTTGCTCCCTCACCGCTGCAGATGCTGCTTGCTTCGCGCTTAAGAATGGAGTCGCTTTGATTGCGGTGGGGAGATGGGAGTAGCAACTATAGCAAGGGAGCAGTAGAGCGGTAGAGGAGTTAAAAGAGGAGGGGATTGCAACACTCGCCCCTCGGTACTCGGGTCTCGGGAAGCGGGTGGCTTCGCTACGCAAGGAAAGAGCGCAGTGACAGCGGGGAAGCGGTGTGGTGCTTGCGGGGCCCACCAGCACCGCGGCTCGACAGCGTCCGTGATGGGCCCGGAGGACGGAGCGGGGATGGAATGCCGGTATATCTGACTGACATGTGGTGGTCCACTAAAGTTGGACCCACCAGTCAGTTCCGTTACATTTTTATTCGCTGTGGCCGATGTTGCTTTTGACCCCGCAGGTGGGATAATGCGTTTACCTTTTCCCGTAAGTCCCGGGACACCCGACCGGCAACTGGTAGAAGCACTCAGGGCGATTTTACTGCTGGGTTACTGGTTTTGACCGTCATTGGTGGGGTCTAGCAGCGCTCGGACCCACACGTCAGTGCCTGGGTTTTGACAACGCTAATGCTGCTTAACCATTTCAGTCGCTAATCTGGTGGAATCAAACTGTAGCGTGACGCGGGCCCGCGGCACCGTCGGGCGTTGGGTAGTGGCTGCCTTGTGAGGATGCCGGTGCGATGGGGCCTGGCTGTCATTGTCCTGCGAGGTTTCCGGCCGTTGGAAACGGAGAACATGGTGGGGCCACACGGTGTAGGCAGACCCACCGTTCATACCCCGTCATGGCGTGATTGGAGGCAGGCAGAGCTGCTAGGTGCACCGGCAGTCTGGCTCCCCACTACAGTAGTACTGCTACTTCCTAGGTAAGCCGTATCTACGGCGCTTGAGAGCATCTCCAATGGGGACAGGTCAGCTGGCTATAAGGATGCCAGCATCAGCAATTTTCCTACGTGAATGAAAGAGAAATAGGAGAGAGAGAAGCGCCGGCGCTACCTGAAGCATCGGTCTCGCTCAGAAAACGAGGCCGCTAGCGACGGCATGGAGCCTGCCTATCGACGATACAGTCGACACAAGGGGATCAGTTGCGTGCATCCTCCCTCCTCTCCGGATTTCCCTCCCTCCCAAATCCGGCACGCCTTTCCTCCATCTCCAACTCCAATCTCACCCCGGTTTGCTTCCCCATCGCGTGGGACCGGAGCTCGCCGTCGTCGTTGACATTTTCTGGAGCTCCGACCGGCATCGACCTCACGGTGCTCGCCCGATCCATTTCCATATTGCGTTTGATTGGCGAGATCATGTGGTTTTTGCCTATGGCTTTGGTTGGGATCTGCGGGGTGGAACAGGGATCGATCAGAATCGTGATCCCCTTTTGGGATTTATTGCTTTGGGGGAAGATTTTTGGCGATTTTGACTTCAACTGATCTCTATGGTTTACGCGCAGTAGACTGATTTCTAATTCATTTTAATTAATTGAGAATTGGGTTGTTGTTCTTAGCCAATTTATGGGTGAAGCGGAGCAATTGGCGCAAAGGTTCGAACCTAGTTCGTTTCGATGGATTAACGTGCTGTTTCGGCACTTTGAATTAGAGCACTACGCTATTTCAATTGAAGCACCACAACATTCAAATAAGAGCACTGAAACATCGAAAAATAGTGTTGCAACATTTTAATTATAACACTATAACATTCCAATGAAAAGCATTACAACTTTTGAATAAGAGTACTGAAACATCGAAAAATAACTGTTGCGGAATTTGAATAAAACACTTCAATATTTGAATAAAAACACTGCATTATTTTGAATTAGAGCAGTGAACATCGAAAAATAAATGGTACAACATTTGAATTTGAGCATTGCAATATTAAAATAAAAACATTGCAACAATGGAATGAAACCACTGCAAAATCGTCTAGGAAAAGAGAAGAACATTTCAAAAAAATAGAAGTAAGATGTTGCACAAGAGCAAACGAAATGTTAGTATTCACATGACGATGTTTCAAGCCCAAATTTCAAGATCATCTTTTTCCAAAATCCGATATCTTCTTCTTCAAATCTGGACATATTCTTCTCCAAATCATGACGATCCTCCCCACAAAGATGCCATGTGCACCGCTTGCTGACTCGAAGCTCCTTCTGTGCAACAATTTTCTCAACCAATAGGGTCCCTCTTAGTATGTGAATCATAGTATACCCAACCATAATTAAAGAGTATTATCTACTATACCCTTCGAACTTAAAGAAAAGGATATTCTATTCCCCAAACTATGCAAGTCAATACAAATAACTTACTCCTTTAACTGATTTTGAAGGTGATCTTGTTGTTGCGGCATGAATATGGCATGCAACGTGGCAACTATGTTCTTATTATCATGAAGTCACCTCAAAAGGCTTTTAAATAACATTAACGAAGCATATTGGCTTCAAGAAGAAGATTCAAAAACCTCTTGAAATATAGCTTAATATGCAGATCAATATTGTTCATTCAACTTTCAATTAGCTCAGTCGTTCCAAATATAATATTACAGCATGTTCGGAGTGTCTGAGCTGAATGAATAAACTACTTGAACTAAAATTAGTTGTTAGGCTTGAATGGATAAGCTGTTTGAATAGATGCTCAAGCCACTTTGAACATGTTGTTAGAGTTTTCATCATGTAAGTTTGATATTATTTATGACAGTTTTGAAAAGATAAAGCGTTCAAAATGAATAAGCAAATTATATGATAAAAAGTTGCCAAAGAAAACTTTCAAATATGATGTGCTCTTCAATAGTGTTTTGTTTTTTCAATATTGCTTCCTAAAAAACACCTCGTAAGGCATGATTTCCATGAATATTTCTATATATAGATATAGCAAACAGTCTGTTCAGTTAGGTCCCTACCACTAGTTTAGTTAGCATTCTTTCAGGAAGCAGCCTGGGACTGATGGGGGAGCATTTACCACTACACAATCTGCATTTTTCACCACCACCAAAGAAGAGCATTTGCATCTACAAGATGACATTTGGTATTATTTTTCATTGTCGTTCTTCTTCCTATTTTTAGGGAGAGTGGAGAAAAAAAATAAGCAAATGCCAAACGAACAATTAAACAACTTGTGTGAAAAATAAAGAAATGAAAAGTTGCATAATAAAAAGATGATTCCCTCCATATGTTTCTACCATTCTAAAAGTTACTATCTAACTCTCACTACGCTAAAAAAGATAGAGGGTATGAGCTCAATTTGAGCCTATGAGTATTAGTGGTATTGATGACGGGGTATTAAAATTGATCAAGGTGTTAGGGTGTTCTCGGACGTTCATGGATCAAACCCTAACGAGGTGTCGGAAAGCTTTGGATTTGCTCCAAACAGGTTAAAGGCATGGTCGGGCGTGTGTTGAGGCCATGTCTAGATTAGGAGTAGCTACGTTGTTTTTCGGTTTATTTACCCATGACTGTGGAGACCAATTCCCGGTAAAAGATTTACCTGAAACTAATCCCCTGGGATGAAAATTTTTCCACTTCAGAATTAGTACAATTCCATGTTTTAATATCAGAGTGCAAAATTACAATACCAATTTATGGTAAAACCGAAAATACTCCTAAGTTTGTGATATAGGATAAACAAGATTTTTGAGCCGAATGATCCATATCTTCCAAGGGAGTGGATAAACTCCAAATCTGCAGTAAAGGAAAAGGGGTTCTGTTCATGGAAAATGAACAATTCCTGAATAATGGGTAAGTACCAACCGTACTTGCAGGTTTTATAGGAATATGATATTAACTACATGCAAACAATATCAAAGAAGGGTTATGGATAAATTTTATGTGGAAATAATGCGATATTCAAATAAAACTTATCTCTTGATTAAAGCATATTTTATAGCATATAAATGAATTTTAAACAGTTATATCTCCTTTCACCACAACTTATCACAATCACCTTTTCAAAAATCATGAGTATTATGAACAAAAGAGGCATCACCCAGTTGACACAACCTCATATACCCGAGATAGGATCCATCGATGTTTTTGTTATCAGCTCTGCAGAACCTATCCAACTTTACCCATATAACAACTTCTTATATGGTTGGATGTTTGATGTGTCATTTTTATTCTACAAACCCAAGGTTTTGCAATATCCCACATACAGTGCAGATATTGGGAAAATAACCCCAACAATGCTGAGCTCCGGACAATCACCACGGTGACCTTGCTAGTGGCTCACTTGCTCAAGCATTGCGGAAACCGCACAAGCAGTGCAAAAACATTAAGGCAATGCCCTGCCCTCCAACTCATCACGGTAACCTTGCTAATGACTTGTGCCTTTTCCATTTTTCTCCACGATTCATTTCCATAACAATAAACCACTTTATCATATGGACAATGATTACTATTCGACCTTTTGGAATACATATATGTAGATTTCCTATTCTAGAGTATGTAAGGTTTAACCATTTTAGTAGAGCTATTAGCAGTGGAGTTTGGATTATCTATGCTACATAAAATGATGGAATATAAATTGTTCAAGTAAGGAAATTTTCATAAATAAATAACTAGAAGGTAATGCAATAATTAAATAAGTAAATGATAATTAGTAATTTCAAAGTGCATCAAAGAAAAACCTACCTTTATAAGATTACTTGGATTCCACAAATTTTCCGGATATTTCTGAGCAATAGATCCGGGCGATGACGTCTATACAAGAAAAAGTCGGAGAAAATCCAATAAACATTTAAGTTTAAAACAAAACGAAAATGCATGAATCATGAATGCATGGGGAAAGGATTTGGGTGGGATCTTCTTCGGTAAAAGGCTAGTGTTGACTTGTATGGTGATGGTTTGTATGATTTTTAATATTTTTTTGGAGAATTTTCATAAATGGAATGGGTGAAGGGGGAGTTTGGCATTACTTTGGATGAAATGGTATGGAATGGAGTGAGAATGATTTTGGTATTATCTTGATAAGTTCCTGGATGACAAGGGGCTATGACTTTATGTGGGATTCGAATTTCCAGGGATTGGATTTAACAACAATCTGAGCCTAGAATGGAATTTACTGAAAATAAAAGGGTGGAAATTTTGTAAATATAATTTTAAATAATACATCAGAAAGAAATGTTTTTATTTGGATTTTTAGGGACTTTTGAGAATAGGGGTGACTTTTAAAAGGACATTTTCGTAAGAAAAGTATTTTTTAAGTAAGGGAGATAAAAGAATTTGTTTATGGGATTTAATACTGGTGAATGGGTGAAATATTATGGATATACTTTAAAATGGAATATTTATAAAGAAATAATTTTATTGGATTTAGGAAAAATAAGATGAATGTAAAAAGGGTATTTTCCTTATAAAAAGAGGGAGAAGACACTTTATTTTTTGAATTTAATTCTAAAAAGTGGGAATTTTATATTTTGTAAAATTCTACTTTGAATTCTAGAATTTTGAGAATTGTTGTAGAATTGTTGGTAAGGATTTGCTAATTTAAATAAAATAGAGAGATGCTTACGGATTTAGAAAATAAGAGGAAAATGGAATGGGCATTTTAGGCCGAAGCTGGGCTAGCCCATTTAGGGAAAGGTTGTGCAGGCTGACAAATGGGACCCAGCGTCAGTGAGAGGATGGCACTGGTGAAGGAGGTGAGGAACTGATGGGTGGGCCCGGTCGCCAGAGAGAGAAAATGGGGAGGAGGCGGCAGGAGTCACCGGCGACGGCGAACGGTGGCCGGAGGCGGGGTATTGATGCCGAGAAAAAGCAAATGGTGGCGTGGGAAAACTAACCAAGGTGGCGGCGATGCTTGAGGTGGCCGGAGATGGCGGCGCGGCGAAGCAATAGCGGCAGCGAGCTCGGGCTTCACCGGTGAAGGTGCCCTGGTTGTCGATAGTGCTGGGCGAAAGGGGCGCTGGCTTGGTGGCGAGGAGTGGCACTTTTCCGATGATGGATGGAGACGGCCGAAGGCAGTGGCGCGGAGGTCGCTGGAGTTGGGGAAGAAGGCGGCGCTGGAGATGTTCTAGGTGCCGGTAGGGAGCAGAGAGAGTACGGGAAGGTGGCTTGGAGTTCAAGGAGATCGCCGGCGACGCTATTTATAGGCCGGACGATGAGCCGAAGAGGGTAGGCCATGTCGGCGGCGGCGGCGGCAAGGCAACGTGGTGGCGAGCAATTCTCACGAGGCCGAGGACGGATAGGGTCACTGAGGTAGACGGTGAAGTTGCCACGGCGGAGAGCTATCTTCCGAGAGAAAAACAACAGCGAGGGAGTGTTGGGAACAGCGCCGAAGGGATATTTCACGACGACGGAGGTGGTTTCGGCGATGGCGGTGATGTCTCGTGGAAGACGACGATTGGGAGCCGTTGGATCGAAGATGGAATAAGTCGCAGCCGTCAGATTCTCTTAGCCGAAGGGGTACAACAGTTTACATGACGTGGCACATTTTGGGATGCTGGATTAAGCGGTTTTTATTAGAGCCATCGGATGCATCTTAAGCGTATCGACTGGGTCGATTTGGGCCGAACGGCCTGGGGCATTAAAGAATCCAAAAAGGGGAAGCGCATTCTTGTGGATATTCAAAAAAGGAAAGGTGGAATTTAAATGAGAGAATAAATTCCAGAAAATTGATAAATGCTTAAAGAATTTGTAGAAAGTTGCAGAAGTCTCAAAAAAAAGTGATCTTGGGTTCCAAAAATTCAGAAAAATGAGAAGAAGCCAAATATGAGATAGAATGTGATATTTATGACGTGGTTTTCTCTGGGAAAATTAGGAGAAGGTATTTCTTAATGGGATTAAATAGGAAATGCATTTAGGAAAAGCTGGAAAATGCATAGTAGCTTTGGGGATTTAAATAATGATTTTTGCAAAAAAATTTCGTACAAAATTTGGAAATTTTGCGGATGTTACAATGATTCATAGGGGTTTGAACTATGTCGATTTTGCTAGATCATTGCTCTACCTTGAACCTTTCTCTTGAGTCTATTTCACCCTCAATCCTGTCTAAAGCGTAGCAAGAAATCGAGAGAGAGAGGGAGAGAGACAGAGTTTCAGCTTTCTGCGGCAACTAGTCTTTTCAGCCCCACCAGACGCGTCCGGTGGGTCACCGGACTTGTCCGGTGAGAATATCTAATTATGCGCCCATGACCCGAAATCTTTTTATGGAAATTATCTTCACGAGACTCGTCCAGTGGGCATATTTAATTGTGCGCCAGTGACCCGAAAACTCTATCTGGTAATTCTCTCCACTCTCTCCACCGGACCCATCCGGTGGGCGGCCAGACGCGTCCGGTAGCCACCAGAAAACCTAGGTTAAGGTTTTTGCCAGTGCGTCCGATGGCGGCCGGACAGGTATGCCTCAGCATCCACCGAACGCCTCCGGTCGGTAACGGACACATCCGGTCAGAACATCTAAACCTACCTTCATCCTGTTCCTGCGTTTACATTGCCTCCACAGGACATGTCCGGTGGAGCTGTAACGGCTAGTTTTTTGAGCTATCCCGAGCTCTAACGGCTAGTTTCGCTTTGTGGGGGTGTAAATAGAGTTTGGTGGACTAACTTCTTTAGGTTTGCTGCTCCATCACAATCTCAACTTAGGGGTGTTTTCGGGCCATTCCTCCATCGAATTTCAATCTCCAACCACTTATCCCACTTGAGCTTCATGGAAGTCCTTCGATCCGGCACGATCGGGGGCGGTTCGGGCTTATTAACTTTGAAAACGGCGTTCTTCTCGGTGGTGTGGGCTTGAGAGTAGACCTTGGCGTGTAGCTACTCTCTACTTGGTGTACGGGTGATGGAGTCCATCTCGCCGGAGTGATGGAACGACTACCGGGTAGTAAGTGAGGCGTGTGGCTCAAGAGGGAGCCGGTCCTTGTGCGCAAGGACTAGTCTCAACGGAGAGTAGGAGTTGCGACTCCGAACTTCGGTAAATCAAATATCGTGTCTTCTCTCACTTGTTTGCTATCGCATTTACTTTTTTTATAAATTGCAATTGCTTGCTTGTGAAGATGGATTAAACTTGCTAGTGTTAATTAGGTCTTTTGCTTCCGCTTACTAGAACGCTAGAACATAGGATTGGGTCATTCTTAACATTGATGTTTAATTGAAGACCAATAAAAGTTTAAAATTGCCTATTCACCTCCCCCTCTAGGCCATAGAGTTCCTTTCAAAGGGATTTGATGATATTTTTATTAAATCTCAACATAAAAAGACTTTTAAAAATAACATAAACAAAGCATATCGGCTTCAAAAAATGGATTAAAAAATCTCTTGAAATTCAGCTTAACATACGTATCCGTTTAGTAAATTCAACTTACTTATTTATCTCAATCACTCTAAATGTATTATTAGAGTTTTCATCATGTAACTTTGAGATTCTCAATAAACAATTTTGAAAAGATACAACGTTCGAAAAGAATAAGCAAATTATGTGAGAAAAAATTTTCAAGGGCAACTTTCAAGTATGATGTGCTCTTCGATAGTGTTTCCTTAAAGAACACCACATAAAGCATGATTTACATGAATCTCTCTATCTATAGATATAACGGTTTGTTCTTTCCTTAAAGAACACCACATAAAGCATTATTTACATGAATCTCTCTATCTATAGATATAACGGTTTGTTCAGTTGGGTCCTTACCACTAGTTCGATTAGCATTTTTTTAGGAAGCAGGCCAGGCCTGATGGACAAGCATCTTCCGCTACACTAGCTGCACCAAAGAAGAGCACTTGCATTTACATGATTTGACATTTGCTATATTATTTTTCATTGTCATTCTTCTTCCTACTTCGAGGGGATTTGTAAAGAGCGGGAAAAAAATGAGCAAATGCCAAGCGAACAAGTAAACAACTTGTGTAAAAAATTCTGCGATGAAAAGTTACATAATAATAAAAATGATTCTCTTTGCATATCTCTACCATTTTCAACGTTACAGGGGGTTTGATAATATTTCCATCATACCTCCCTCAATTTTAGGACATGCCATTAAAATTTGTTTTTGCCATGGCAACATGGTGGTAACCAGGAGGAGAAATTAGGCGCGCACCAGCACGAAACAGCTCATCAACTCCTCCCCAAACCCTAGCTCAGAGGACCGGGCTGCCTGCACTGCACATGGCATCGTCCTAGCACGAGGCTTTTCGGCGCGAGCCAAATGGGGAGCTCCCGTTCGGTGGCTGGCGGCCGGCGAAGGCAACCACAGCTGCGCCGCGCGCGCATTCCTGGCCACACCGGCAGCCGTCTGCCCCCATCTGCTTCCCTGTAATCTCTGAAAACAGTAGCCTCGAGTCCTTAACTGAACTGACAGACAGAGCATTTGTATTATTCATATATGTCACAGACTCACAGTACGATACGATAAACACGTCGTCGATTGATTTGAGAAATGAGGGATTAGGCCGTGATTAGACTAATGGCGCCGCACATGGTCGGTACGCGAATCCTGCTGTCCCCATTGACGAAATCATTCGAGCGAGGCTGTTAATCCTGATTACTCGCGCTGGGTACTACGCTAACCATGTTCCCCAATGCGCGTGCTCTTAAGGTAAGCGCGTACGAGTGATCGACCGAGTCGGAGTAGATAATTCTAAATGTGTTGGAAGGGGGAATTTATGTGGTCTTCTGGGGGATTTTTTGGGCCAATTAGACGAGCAGATAGGGTTATTGATAACTGCATGTTCTTGCCAACTCTGGAAGCAATCCACTCGATCTCGATCCTGACTCAACAGCGAAATGGAGGTGTCTTAATTTTCACTGGGTTAGTCTAGGTCTACCATTTCTATCGGCCTGAACCAACTTACCTGAATCTAGCATCCACCCACCGTTGGATTTCATCCTATGACTGCTCCGCGTCCCCCTTCTTCCACTAAACCCTCCCAGCCTCCCTATGCCTCGCTGCTCTGCATCCCCCTTCTTCCGCTAAACCCTCCCAGCCTCCCTATGCCTCGCCCCCACCCACGCACTCACCCCTCTCAGATTCTCTCTCTCATTCTCCTAGGCTCCTAGCCGGTTCTCTCACTCTCAATTCGGCGGCCTACGCTAGGGTTTCCTCCCTAGTGTCGTGGGTCCGACGACATAGTGGTCTATGACACAGGCACAGCATCACAGTGACTGGTGAGTGGCGACATGGGGGACGGCAAGTCAGTGAGCATCGTTAACCTTGACCTCCATGACAGGCTGCAACAGCTCTTCCAACCTAAACAAACCTCCCAATAGCCCCACATCTGGATCGTCCACGTTAACACGATCCTTTCCTACTGCATTAGTACAGAATGGTTTCCTCCTTCGTGGCTCCATGATGGTGAGCATCTCTCGGCACCTCCTCTTCTCGGGTTGGAGTGGGCTGGGGCACCAGTGGGACGAATTGAGTTTGGGTCAAGGCAAGGTTCTGGGTCCCGACTTATGCCAGGTTTGGTCCATTAGGACTTGAGAACTCGTTTGAATTTTTAAAGATCTCAAGCGCAAAAGTTATATGCATATGAGCCCCTCCTCCCTCCCTCCCTCCCTCCTAGATTAGAGAGAGGTCAAGGATGTGCAGGCCCCACGATAGGAGTAGTGCGACAATATCGATATTAGAACCACAAGTTATTGAAGGGTGGTATGTGGCGACCATGGGGGATCGACACATGGTAGCCCAGAGTTATAGTGGGGGTGGAGTGGTGGCATGAGGAAGAAGGTTGGAGTAGCAAGCTCATGAGAGCACTGTTGGGCATTAGGTAGGCGGGTTTGCGTGGCAAGGTGGGGATGGGGCGGCAACGGAGACATGTTGAGCATTCCAGTGAAAATAATGATAAAGTGGGGAGGAATTCAGATGGAAGATGGACTTGAGGGGGCGTATCATTGTGTGGCCATTTAACTAAAATTCCGTTATATTCCAACTTAATTGTCTGACCCAATCATTAAAATAATAATTTAGTAATTAGCCAAAAGCAAATGAGTTCTTCTTGCAAAAGATGAATTAATATGTACTATCTCTGTTTTTTTTTTTTTTTCTGTTTGACGTATTTGACTTTTCGACACGCCTTTGACCATTTGTCTTATTCAAATTATTTTTGTAAATATCATTTATTTTGTTGTGATTTGTTTTATCAATAGAGGTACTTCAAATATGTCTTATTTTTTACATATTTGCTCTAAATTTTTGAATAAGACGAATGGTTAAAGACGTGCCAAAAAGTTAAAGGCGTAAAAAAAATGGATGGAGGATTAAAACGTCTTTCTTTTCTATAAATAGTGTAACATAGCAAGCTCTCGCTCGAAACTCTACTTTAGACGGGGTATAGCTGTATAAGCATGTAGGACCCTTTGATCACTTGAATCGCTTTTTTTTTTTTTCCAAGTTCATCAAACCGGAAGCACCGTTAATCATACCTCAAGTTGAACAGCAAGTTGAACAGAGAATAGACACTGATTGAGCCATCGAGCCAAAAGGAATACTTCGACCAACAGGTAGTATTATGTAAATGATGATTCGCATAGATACCAAATCTGTATCTATGAATAATGAATGATTAGTCTTAATTGAAGATATTAGACATACAGTATTTGCTTGTCTCGACTAAGTGCGTGATATTGCCTCTCCGTTAGAAGCCATGTGCTTGCAATAATCCGAGATACTCCACACTCGGCAATTTCTCGCCTCTTGAATACTCAATACTCATCATTCGTACGTGTATGTTCACTTTGTACGAGTTCATGCCTTCATGGTACAAATACAAACCTCTAAAAAACCAACATAATGAAGCGTTCCACACTCTCTAAACCATTTAAAAAAGTTTTTAAAGTTCAACCTACCAAATCAATTCTATGTTAGGGGCTACCATTAGCGGCTTAATCGCGCCACATCACTCCACAGAAAAAAAAACTAAAACTTTCTAAAATGCAATTAAAATTTCATAGTAACGGGCGTAAGTGAATTTAAACATTACAAATTTTAAATTCTACAAAATAAATAAAAATAAACTTCAAAAATATAATTATAGTTTAAAAGCAAGTAAAACCATAATTTTATGTAGATGTCCACAAAATGATTTAGACATTTTATAAAAAAAATTTAGGATTCACAAATAGTTAAATTAAGAAATAATCCATTCTTTTCTATCATTCTAACTTTTGTGGCCAATTAAAAAAATCCTAATTCATTCTTATATTTCATTCTAACTTTGTGACGTACTAAAAAATCCTGAAAAACAAAACTTAATAAAATAGAACTGTAATATCATGATAATGGCCCATAAAAAGATTCAGACAATAAACATAATTTCAAAAAATGAAATAAGAAATAACAGGAATAAAAAATAAAAAAGTATTCCCTCCATTCTAAAATATAGGGCGTGCATGTTTTTTCAAAAGTCAATGTTTGAAATCTTTGCCTAATAATTAAGTAAAAAATATACATATTTTAGTATATGCATGTGATATATTTAGATCCGTATTTAAAAGTATTTTGATATGATGTTAGTTTTGTAGTTTCTAATGATATATTTTGAAAGAAGTTAACAATCAAAGTTATGCTTTCAAGACCATGCCAAAAATTTATATGCCCTATATTTTAAAACGGAGGGAGTAATACTTTCTTATTAATCTGTTTTGTGATACATCTATGAGTACATATCAGGTGCTACATGTCATGCATGTGTTGATCTGCTAAATACATGGAGATAGATTATATCCTCGGGACCTTCCTTAGAGCTCAAGGCGCGTGTAACCCAAGTGGTTTCCATCCTTGGTCGGCCGACTTGGATCGCCCCCCATCTGCTCCTTTATGGGCCTTTTAGAGGATACCCGGGGCCCATATAGTCCACATCGGGCGTGTGTTGAGGCCATGTCTAGATTAGGATTAGCTAGGTTATTTTTCGGTTTATTTGCCCATGCTTCAAAGAGGGTTTAAACTGTGTCAATCTTGTCGGATCATTGCTCTACCTTGAACCTTTCTCTTGAGTCCATTTCACCCTCAATCCTGTCAAAAGCCTAACAAGAAACCAAGAGAGAGACAGAGTTTCATCTTTCTGCAGCAGCTACTCTTTTCAGTCCCATTGGACGCGTCTGGTGGGTTACCGGACTCATCCGGTGAGCATATATAATTATGCACCCATCACCCGGAATTTTTGTCTGGAAATTATCTTCACCGAACTCGTCCGGTGGGCATATTTAACTGTGCGCCAATGACCCGAAAACTCTGTCTGGCAATTCTCTCCGCCGGACGCGTCCGATAGCCGCCAAAAAACCTAGGTTAAGGTTGTTGCCAGTGCGTCCGGTGTCAGCATCCACCGGACGCATCCGATCAGTAACGAACACGTCCGGTCAGAACATCTAAACCTAACTTTGTCCTATTCCTACGGTTACGTTGCCTCCATAGGACACGTCCGATGGACCACCGGACGTGTCCGGTGGAGTTGTAACGGCCAGTTTTTTGAGCTATTATGAGCTTTAACGGCTAGTTTCGCTTTGTGGGGGTATAAATAGAGTTTGGTGGACTGACTTCTTGGGGTTTGCTTCTCCATTTCACCTTGCTCCATCACATTATCAAATTAGGGGTGTTCTAGAGCCATTCCTCCACCGAATTTGATCTCCACCCACTTCTCCCACTTGAGCCTCACGGAAGTCCTTCAATCCTGCACGATCTGGGTGGTTCGGGCTTTTTACCTTTGAAGACAGCGTTGTTCTCGGTGGTGTGGGCTGGGGAGTAGGCCTTAGCATGTGGCTACTCTCGAGTCGGTGTATGGGTAACAGAGTCTACCTCGCCGGAGTGACGGAACGACTACCGGGGAATAAGTGAGGCGTGTGGCTCGAGAGGGAGACGGTCCTTATGTGCAAGGGCTAGCCTCAACGGAGAGTACAAGTTGCGACTCCGAACTTCGGTGAAACAAATATCGTGTCTTCTCTCACTTGTTTAATATCACATTTACTTTTCGATAAATTGCAATTGCTTGCTTGTGATGATAAATTAGACTCGCTAGTGTTAATTAGAGCTTTTGCTTCCGCTTGCTAGAACACTAGAATCTAAGATTTGGTCATTCTTAACATTGATGTTTAATTGAAGATCAACAAATGTTTAAAATTTCCTATTCACCCCCCTCTAGGCCATAGAGTTCCTTTCAAATGGTATCAGAGCATAGTTTCTCCCGTTGTATCTTAACCGCTAGGAGATGGCCGCTAGAGAGGGTCTAAGATTGACATAGAAAAGGCTCCCACTTTTGATGGCACAAATTACTCTGATTGAAAAATTAGAATGCATCTAGAAGCCCTTAGCTATGATGTTTGGGTGGCTTGTGAGACTGGCTATCGGGCTCCGTCAATCCTTTGTCTCTTACTCCCACCGAGACATTATTTTGGGATTTTAATGCCATAGATAGGAATGCTTTACTTTCCGATGTGATGTGAGTGTTGATGTGTTCAATCACATTAGCAATCTCGCTAAGACGTGTGAAATTTGGAAAACTTTGAAAGAAATTCATGTAGATAGCTCGGAGCTAGTTGAGGAGAAATTAGCTCTTTCTATAAGACAATTTGATCATTTCAAAATACTACCTAATGAGAATGTTAGTGATATATATTCTATGTTGAAGCCGATCATCAATGATATTATTGTGTGGCAAGCCTATGAAGGATATTGATATGTGTCGAAAGATTCTCGATATTGTTCCTTTCGAGTTCAAGCCATTTGTTACTATGCTTCAAAATAGCAGCAAAAAGATGAAGACTCTCACTCCAATCAAGCTTCTCGAAAAGTTCGCTTGGTATGAAATGAGGATCAATGGCTATGAAGATGCACCCCATACCAAGAAGACTATTGCTCTTCCCGCACAAGTAAAAGCAAAGAATAAGAAGGTTGAAGAAAGTGATGGAGATTGCTCCGATGAAGGGATTCCAGAAATTGAAGAATTGTCTCTTCTTATTAAGCACTTAAGAAAGTTAATCAAGAGGATGAGCTTTGGGAATGGAGGCCATTCATCAAGGCGAAGACTCATTTTCAAAATACGTTGCTATGAGTGTGGTGAGAATGGTCACTTGGCGGCGGATTATCCTAAGAACAAGAAGAGCAAGCAAAAGTATAGAGACTAAGATGGAGATGAGGATGATAAGAAAATACACTGTCAGTACCGCAAGAGTGAGAACAAGTATAAGGATAAGAAGAAGGCTCTTGTCATTGAGAAGCCCAAAAAAAGGAGTCTTCAAGTTTTTCATCATCATTCTCTTCATCCGATAAAGAAGAAAACGCAAGAGCTAATGGATTAGCCAGACTTGCCATCAAGGAGAAGGCTCCACTGGCTATCTCTAGGCAAAAGTTTTGTCATATGACCGACAAACAAGATGAGATTATTAGGGAGTGGATCACCAATGATGAAGACTCTTGAGCGGATATCTCAGATGATGAATCTCACACCGCAAAGATTTCCGGAGTTGCCATCAACCACTCTCCATCTCCAATATGCCTTATGGCCTCGGACTAGAAGGTAAGAAAATAGAAACCTTCTCTAGTTGATCTTACTAGTTCAATTGATGAATTGAATGATTCTTTAGAGAAGGAAAAATCATAGTGCAAAAAGTCGATGAAAGTGCATAAAGAATTTGCTAATGAATTTGAAACTTTGCTTGAGAAACATGAGTCTCTAGAAGATGATTGTGATACGCTCAGTTATCAAATTTAAGTTATAGAAAATGCTCATGCTAAGACAAAGTCGAGTGATGACAATGCTAACATTGAATGCTCCATTAGTAGATGTAATGTTGGTGACTTGAGATTTAGTCCCAGTTCTTTTCAGCTTAACAGCTTAACGACATATCTACGTTTTGAAAACACATATGATTTGAGTTTTTTGAGTCCGTTTTATCGCTGTTTTGAAGGTGGGTCCTAACGCTTTAAAAAGCAAGTTAAACGAAATGTATCCGAATCTCGAGACTACCTCGAGAAGCTCTCGAAGTTTTGTCATTTCAGTCGTTTAGCCGTTCAGATCAGCTCAAAATAACAGGGCCTTAATTGACACTATTAATGGCAACTATAGCATGTCACTAGATACTACACTTTGTTACCCACTATCACTCATAATATTAACTCTTCATCATCCACTAGTCCCACACCCTCATTTCAAAATGCTTGTAGTTTGGGTACTTGTGGCGTTGCTTGTTGTGCAAATGATCTAGTTAAGAAAAATTTAATATTAAAGGATAGAATTAAGCAATTAGACTATAGTTTGGCTAAGTTGCTTGTTGGGAATACAAACTTTGATAAGGTGCTTCGAGAGCAAAGGTACACCTTGGGCAAGCATGGATTGGGGTTCAACCCTGAAAAATTGTTTAAGGACGGATGCAGTAAGCATAAGCTCATCTTTGTCATTTATGTAAAACCAAAGAGAATAGAGCCGTTGCTTGTGATTTAGCTAAATCACCTAAATTCATGTCTTAAACTCAAATTATAAATGTTAGTTTTATATTGTTGAAAAAAATGGCTTTACGTTTGCTAAATATGTTGGTGCTGCCAAGCATAAGAAAGATATTAAAGCCATTTAGGTGCCCAAGTGTTTAATGACTAACCCAAAAGGGCCCAAGAAGAAGTTTTGGATATCTAAATCACAAGTTTGACTTTCTTGTGTGTAGGTGAACTATACGAGCGTCGGTTGATATTAGATGCACTCAACATATAACCGGCTCCTCGCGTATGTTCACCTCAATAGAAGAGTAGAAGGACGTCAACCACAAGATCACATTTGAGGACAACTACAAGCGAAACGTAATTGGTATAGGTAAAATCGTAATATCGAAAGACCTATCCATCTCGAATGTTCTCTTGCTTGAAGTTTGCAATTTTAACCTTCTTTCCATTGCACAAGTATGCGACTTAGGATTTACGTGTATTTTCTCTATCGATGGAGTTTGTGTTGTCTCTTCCATTGATCAAAGTGTCGCTTTCGAGGGCAATCGATTTCAAAACACGTATTTGATTCATTTCTCTAATCGTGATTCCATTTAAATCAAGACTTGTCCTATCGTCAAAACTTCACTTGGTTGGTTATGACATAGACATCTTGAACATGTCGGTATGGACACTTTGAAGAAAGTTTTCAAACAAGACTTGGTTGTTGGAGTGAAGGATGTGAAGTTTGTCAAACAAGACTTTGGAGTGAAGGACATGCCGGCAAGCAAGTTGCAAATTCTCATCCTTTAAAGAATTTCATGCCCACATCCTGACCACTTGAGCTATTACACATGGATTTATTGGGCCCTACCACCTATGCAAGCATAGGAGGAAATTCTTATTGTTTTGTGGTCGTGGATGATTTTTTGCGCTTCACGTGGGTGATTTTCATTGTAAACAAGTCATTTACCGGTGATGTGTTCAAATGGTTTGCTTTGAAGGCACAAAAAGTATTTGATACTTACATCAAGAAGGTAAGGAGTGATACCTGCACCGAGTTTCTAACACAAATATTGAGGATTTTTGTGATAAGTTAGGAATCAAGCACAAGTTCTCGGCGGCCTACACTCCTTAATAAAATGGAATGGTGGAGAGGAAAAACTGAACTTTGATCGAGATGATGAGAACGATGCTTGACGATTATGGCATGTCCCATGCCTTTTGGGCTGATGCCATTAACACGGTGTGCCACGACATCAACCGCCTCTACCTCTATCGACTACATCACAAGACCTCATATTAGCTTCTAGTGGGACGAAGATCCAACATTTTTTACTTTCGAGTCTTTGGGTGTAAGGTATATATTTATAAGAAGAGAACTCATTTGGGTAAGTTTCAAAAGAGTTACGATACCGGCATCATACTTGACTACTCTTCTCGCTCTAAGGCTTTTCGTGTGTATAATACTTGTTCCGGGCAAGCAGAAGATGTTTATGATGTTAAGTTTGATGAATCTAACGGCTCACAAAATGAGCGTGATATTAGGAGCAACGTAGGTGATGAGCCGCTTCGGAATGCCTTGGACTTGATGGAGGTGAGTGAGGTTCGACCCTCACCGAAGAAACCAAAGAATGAAGAAGACTCTCACACTACCATTATCGAGCCTTAAGCACAAGACACCTCTGTATCAACTCAAGTTCAAGCGGGGGACGGAGTTTCAAACAATGATGATGATCAATCTCAAGGAGAAGCTTGTGATCTACACGTACCCGTCCAATAACACCACTCAATTCTAATGATCATCCAATTGATCAAGTCATTGATAATCTCAATCAAAGAGTAAAGACCCGTTCTCATATTGTTAACTATTGTGAGCATCACGCCTTTGTCTCCATTGTTGAGCCTAAGACTATTGATGATGCATTGGCGGATGCTGATTGGGCAAATTCCATGTATGAAGAATTGAACAATTTCACCCACAATAAAGTTTGGGAGATTGTGGAGAGACCAAGGGATCACAATGTAATCGGCACCAAATGTGTATGGTAAGGTTGTTCGCAACAAGGCCAGATTGGTGGCACAATACTTCACCCAAGTTGAAGGCCTTGACTATAAAGAAACATACGCACTGATCGCTCGAGTTGAAGCTATAAGGTTACTCTTGGGATTTGCTTCCCTCTATAACATTGTTCTCTATCAAATGTATGTTGAGTGTTTTTCTCAATGGTTATATCAATGAACTTGTCTTTGTTGAGCAACCGTCCAATTTTGAGGATCTCAATTTTTCTAACTACGTTTATAAGCTCACTAAGGCACTATACTTTCTCAAACAAGCTACTAAAGCGTGGTATGAGCGCCTTAGGGACTTTCTTTTTGAGAAATGATTCAAAACCGGTGCGATTGATTTTACTTTATTTCTCAAATCTATTTGCAATGATTTGTTCATTTGTTAAATTTATGTAGATGGCATTATATTTGGATGCACTAACCAAGCTCTTTGCAAAGACTTTGGAGTTATGATGTCAAATGAGTTTGAGATGTCGATGATTGAAGAACTAACCTTCTTTCTTAGATTTGAAATTAAACAATTTCGAAAAGAAACTTTTGTTTGTCAAGAGAAATACACCAAGGACCTTCTTAAGCGTTTCTCCATGATTGATTGCAAGACGATGAAGACATCAATGGGCACAAATGGGCAGATATGAATGAGGGAAGCCTATGGAACAAAAGTTATATCGCTTCATTATTAGTTCGCTTCTCCATCTAACTGCATCTCGACCCGATATTATATTTAGTGTGTGCATGTGTGCTCGCTTTTAAGCTTTCCCTAAATAAGTGTATCTTGTTGTCGTGAAACATATATTGAGATACTTAAAATTCACTCCTAGTATATGACTTTGGTACCCTAAGGGAGCGTGTGTCGAGCTTCTTGGCTACTCCGACTCGGATTATGCCGATTGCAAAATTGACTGCAAAAAAACTCAGGGGGTTGTCACTTAATAGGACGTTCACTCGTGTCATGTGTCTCGAGAAAGCAAAAATTCGTGGCTCTATCTACCGTGGAAGCGGAATATGTAGTGGCGGGGAGATGTTGTGCTCAACTCTTGTACATAACACAGATGCTTAGTGATTTTGGGATAAAATTTGAAAAAGTGCCTCTTCTTTGTGATAATTAAAGTGTGGTGAAAATAGCAACAATCCGGTTCAACATTCTTGTACCAAGCACATCGACATCCATCATTACTTCATACGTGATCATGTTGCCAAGGGTGATGTTGTGCTTGCCTACATAAGCACGGAGGATCAATTGGCGGATATCTTCATCAAACTGTTGGATGATGCACGGTTTTGCAAATTAAGAAATGAACTTAACATACTAGATAGCTCAAATGCGTATTGAGGGGGTCTTATTTGAATTCTTTCATTCGTCATTTGACCCTTGTCACATTGAGGGGGAGTTATGATTCATTTCAATATCTTGAGACTACCCATAGTGGTGAAATGATAAATTTGTTTTGGGTTCGCACAATCTTATCCCATACTTGAAGGCAAAACCAATTTTGAATTATATAGCATATCTCATACCTTCTCACCACTTTAAGCCTCCAAATTGAAAATTTTAATCTCTTTACAAAAAAAAAAGTGCTTCAAATGCATGTTATTCCTTTTAAAAAATCATATGTGCATCAAAATCCTTTAATATGATTATGAACAGAACAAAAAATCAAAATATGTGCTTAAACTCTAAAATGAACCCCTATGCTTGATTTTACAAGCCAAATTGTTCTACCATGGCAAAATTTGGGTTCATACTCTTCTTGATCTCAACGATAAAAAATTGGATTTTCTTGTTCTTTCTTTTGACATTTATTTCTTATATCTCATCTCTTCAAAACTATTGTTTCAAAACTCCCAAATTTCCTCGTTTGCTCACTAGCTTTTGTTGTTTATCGATCTTGAACAAATTTGGAATTTATCAATTCAAAAATGCTAATTTCAAAATCTTAAAAGGGGGAGGAATTCTTTTCGATCGGACTGTAACGGTTGGGACTTCGAAAGTCCTGTGGAGCATTTTTAGCTCCACGGGACACGTCCGATCGTTAGAAATTCCTCTGTGGCGGCTGGCATGCCTATCTGACCACCGGACGCGTCCGGTGGAGCTTTTATTTCATGCTAGAGTGGATCCAGAAACGGTTCTAGGTCCATCGGACACGTCCGCTGGATGCCGTAAACCCTGATTTCTTGCTTTAAGTTACCCGAGCTGCGTCCCTCTCCCCTCATTTCTTCTCTTCCTCTCTCACTCTACTCGCATCGCCCCTAAGCCGTCCTCCTCTTCTTTGGCTGGCGTGCCTCCTTCGATGTCTCCAGCGACCGGGCCCCTCTGCCTAGGGCCTCCTCTAGTCCTCCTCTTCGATTCCCACCGCGTGGATTGCAAGGAGACGTCTTGATCCGTGCGCATTTGCTTCATTGGTGTCCCTCTCTTCTCCCTCTCCGGGAGAGACCTTGAGGGCTTTCTCTTAGCGCACAACCGATCTTCCACACTTGCTAGTCTCGGTAAGACTTATCCAAGTCTTTTCCCATCGATTCCGTCATCTATCTCCGAGCTCTAGTTCAAATCCTCATTTTCTTGCGTTTGTGTTCCTCGGGTTGCAGTGTGTCTGTGTGGTAGGATTGTGATTGAAAATGACGGGTCCGAGAATGTGAAATTTGAGAAGGGCAGTGGGCAGTGTTGGGAGAGCAATGGGACTTGACCGAGGGGATCTGGGTCAGGGGAGTCGAGGTCGTGGCGATGACTCGGCTTCCGTGGGCAGAATAGCACCTCCTCCTCCTAATAGGAGGGATCGCTATCCGATAGCTTCTGTGGACTAGGCAGAGGCAGTTGTTTAGGAGATTGCAGATTCAGATGACGCTGATGTTGATGAGACATATATTCAGGAGGGTGGAGATAGTGAGGATTCTGTGGCAGATGAGAGTTTGATTTCTGAGATTGGCAAGATTGATGCACAAGTACTTGCTTTATCTGCTCATACTTTGAGGCATAAGCGCATTGTGAAATACAGGGTATGGTTCCCTCAAGTTCATGAGGACACTGTGGATCATCGTTTCTCCACCCATCTACCAAAGAAAATGTACTCTATTTTTGTCAGGCAAGATACTTTTCGAGAACCTCACTACATCTATTGGACGGAGGTGTCAGCTGAAGCTGGGGAGGAAGTCTTCAATCTTTTTAACACCACTCTTGGTCTCATAAACTTGTTGGCTAACTCTACTTTCTCTTGGGACAAGACTCAGATTTGTGAGTTTTTCCGCCACAGTATTGCCTACACAAAGGAAGGTCACGTCCTGCACTTTACTATTGATGGAGGCATGTATCATCTCTCTCTAGTAAAGATCAACGAGGATTTTGGCATTTTTTATGGAGGGAAAGATCTTGGGTCCAGTGCTTACTCTCAGTCGTTTTGGACTAGCTCTTATCCACCATTCTCTGACATTAGCTTCATTTATTTGGATCCCTCCACTTCTGGGTTTACTCATGAGAAGACAATATTTTTAAAGGCAGAGCCGACTCTTATAAATGTGATACTCAGGGCAACATTCTTCGTTCGAGGGGGTTATCAAGATCATATTCTGCCCGTGATCAGTTGGGCCATATGTTCGTGTATCAGGGAAAAACTATTGATTGGGGCTCTATCTTTTTGGTTGAATTGTTTGCACGTTAGTCAACCGACCTCTCCCAATGGCACCTTATGTTGGTATGATTCTGAACAATCTGGCAATACTAGATGATAGGGGATTGTTGCTCAGCAGTCGAGGATTAGAAAGCACAACTTCACTAGCTTTTGGACCTCTTTTGGTAAGAAACAAAGAGTGGTTGTTCCTCCTCCTGCTCCTAAAGCTCCGGCCTTTCCTAAACCAGATGTTGTCCCTCCACCAATTGTTACAGCTGGCTCCTCTGCAGCTCCACCCCCTTGGGATTGGACTCCGATGCAAGGCATTCGTACTAGTCAAGATGTGCTTCGGGCAGATGTCACTACTTTGCAGGGATAGATGGAGACTCTCTCTGGTGAGTACACCTATGTTCGAGATGAGCTGGGTGAGATGAAGGCAGGGATGATGTACATGGGGACTTATTTTATGCCGTATCAGCAAGGGGCGAACACCCTACTCTTGGTATCCATTTGCCGATGATGACTACCTACAGTACCAGCAGACTCAGCATCAGCAACACCCTCGGCCTCCACTCTACAATCACTCTTCAGTGGTTTACTCGCCCAGCCACCAGTTGCATCTACTTGGCACACTGCAGCTCGTCCTCCTCCCAGTGGTTCCCCTGCTCATTCCGACAGGTCTGCGTCCAAGCGCCAGAGGTCTTCCCTAGGTGGCGATAGCGAGCGCCAAGATTAGGAGTCTTTTCCTCTTTGTTGGTTCTTGCCGACAAAGGGGGAGAGAGTCATATAGTTAGTTGAGAGATGAGTGCTATCTTTTATCCATGTGTTACACTCTCAATTGTCTTTGTCTATCTTGTTGTTTGTGTGTTGCTACTCGCTTTATTTGTGGTTGAACCTGTTTGCATCGATTTAGGGGGAGTTTAGTCTGTTTATGCACTACTTATGTTGAGATGTGGTATTTTGTTCAATTCTTTGAGCTACTGTTCATATTATCAATGTGCAAATCTCTTGGAACATAGTAATGGCATGTTCTATCAACTAACCTTTTATGCAGCCACTTAATCACTCGGTTGTCATCAAGTACCACAAAGGGGAAGATAGTGAGCTCAATTTGAGCCTAGGAGTATTAGTGGTATTGATGATGGCGCTATTAAATTTGATCAAGGCGCTAGGGTGTTCTTGGAGGTTCATGGAACCCTAGCGAGGCGTCGACAAGCTTCAAATTTGCTCCAAACAAGTTAAAGGCATGGCCGAGCGTGTGTTGAGGCCATGCTTAGATTAGGAGTAACTAGGTTGTTCTGCGGTTTATTTGCCTATGATTCAAAGGGGGTTAGAATTGTGTCGATCTTGCCAGATCATTGCTCTGCCTTGAACCTTTCTCTTGAGTCCATTTCACCCTCAATCCTGTCTAAAGCGTAGAAAGAAATAAAAAGAGAGACAGAGTTTCAGCTTTCTGCAGCAGCTACTCTTTTCAGCCCCACAGGACGCGTCCGATGGGTCACCGGACTTGTCCAGTGACCATATCTAATTATGCGCCTAAGACCCGAAATCTCTTTCGGGAAATTCTCTTCACCAGACTCGTCCGGTGGGCATATTTAATTGTGTGCCAGTGACCCGAAAACTTTGTCTCATAATTCTCTCCACCGGACCCATCTGGTGGGTGGCTGGACGTGTCTGGTAGCCGCCAGAAAACCTAGGTTAAGGTTGTTGCCAGTGCGTTCAGTGGCGGCCAGACGGGTATGCCTCAGCGTCCGGCAAATGCGTCCGGTCAGTAACGGACACGTCCGGTCAGTAACGGACGCGTCCGATCGGAACATCTAAACCTAACTTTGTCTTGTTCCTGCGTTTACGTTGCCTCCATAGGACACGTCCGGTGGTGTTGTAACGGCTAGTTTTTTGAGTTGTCCCCAGCTCTAACGGCTAGTTTCGCTTTGTGGGGGTATAAATAGAGTTCGGTGGACTGACTTCTTTAGGTTTGCTGCTCCATCACATTCTCAACTTAGGGGTGTTCTAGAGCCATTCCTCCACCAAATTTCGATCTCCACCCACATCTCCCACTTGAGCTTCATGGAAGTCCTTCGATCCGGCACAATCTGGGTGGTTCGGGCTTATTAACTTTAAAGATGACGTTCTTCTCGGTGGTGTGGGCTTGTGAGTAGGCCTTGCCGTGTAGCTACTCTCGAGTCGGTGTACGGGTGATGGAGTCCACCTAGCCAGAGTGGCGGAACGACTACCGGGGAGTAAGTGAGGTGTGTGGCTCGAGAGGGAATCGGTCCTTGTGCACAAGGGCTAGCCTCAATGGAGAGTAGGAGTTGCGACTCCGAATTTCGGTAAAACAAATATTGTGTATTCTCTTACTTGTTTACGATCGCATTTACTTTTTGATAAACTGCAATTGCTTGCTTGTGATGATGGATTAGACTTGCTAGTGTTAATTAGGTCTTTTGCTTCCACTTGCTAGAACGCTAGAACCTAGAATTGGGTCATTCATAACATTGATGTTTAATTGAAGACCAAGGAAAGTTTAAAATTGCCTATTCACCTCCCCCTCTAGACCATAGAGTTCCTTTCAGATGGATTTGATGATATTTCCATCAAATCTCACCTCAAAAGACTTTTAAAAATAACATAAACAAAGCATATCGGCTTCAAAAAATGGATTAAAAAATCTCTTGAAATTCAGCTTAACATACGTATCCGTTTAGTAAATTCAACTTACTTATTTATCTCAATCACTCTAAATATATTATTAGGAGTTTTCATCATGTAACTTTGAGATTCTCGATAAACAATTTTGAAAAGATACAGCGTTCAAAAAGAATAAGCAAATTAAGTGAGAAAAAATTTTCAAGGGCAACTTTCGAGTATGATGTCCTCTTCAATAGTGTTTCCTTAAAAAACATCACATAAAGCATGATTTACATTAATCTCTCTATCTATAGATATAACGAACGGGTTTGTTCAGTCGGCTCCATACCACTAGTTCGATTAGCATTTTTTTAGGAAGCAGGCTAGGCCTGATGGACAAGCATCTTCCGCTACACTAGCTGCACCAAAGAAGAGCACTTGCATTTACATGATTTGACATTTGCTATATTATTTTTCATTGTGGTTATTCTTCCTACTTCGAGGGGATTTGTAAAGGGAGCGGGAAAAAACGAGCAAATGGCAAGCGAACAATTAAACAACTTATGGTAAATCTAGGAATGAAAAGTTACATAATACTAGTAAAAAAATGATTCCCTTCGCATATTTCTACCATTTTCAATGTTACTATCTAACTCTCGCTCCGCTAAAAAAAAAACAAGGGTTTGATAATATTTCCATCAAACCTCCCTCAATTTTAGGACATGCCATTAGAATTTGTTTTTGCCATGGCAACATGGTGGTAACCAGGAGGAGAAATTAGGCGCGCACCAGCACGAAACAGCTCATCAACTCCTCCCCAAACCCTAGCTCAGAGGACCGGGCTGCCTGCACTGCACATGGCATCGTCCTAGCACGAGGCTTTTCGGCGCGAGCCAAATGGGGAGCTCCCGTTCGGTGGCTGGCGGCCGGCGAAGGCAACCACAGCTGCGCCGCGCGCGCATTCCTGGCCACACCGGCAGCCGTCTGCCCCCATCTGCTTCCCTGTAATCTCTGAAAACAGTAGCCTCGAGTCCTTAACTGAACTGACAGACAGAGCATTTGTATTATTCATATATGTCACAGACTCACAGTACGATACGATAAACACGTCGTCGATTGATTTGAGAAATGAGGGATTAGGCCGTGATTAGACTAATGGCGCCGCACATGGTCGGTACGCGAATCCTGCTGTCCCCATTGACGAAATCATTCGAGCGAGGCTGTTAATCCTGATTACTCGCGCTGGGTACTACGCTAACCATGTTCCCCAATGCGCGTGCTCTTAAGGTAAGCGCGTACGAGTGATCGACCGAGTCGGAGTAGATAATTCTAAATGTGCTGGAAGGGGGAATTTATGTGGTCTTCTGGGGGATATTTTGGGCCAATTAGACGAGCAGATAGGGTTACTGATCACTGCATGTTCTTGCCAACTTCCGAAGCAATTCACTCGATCTCGATCCCGACTCAACAGCGAAATGGTGTCTTCAATTTCCACTGGGTTAATCTAGGTTTACCGTTTCCATCGGCCCGAACCAACTTACCTGAATCTTGCATCCACCCACTGTTGGATTTCATCCTATTACTGCTCTGCATCCCCCTTCTTCCGCTAAACCCTGCCAGCCTCCCTATGCTGGCTCGGCCCCACCCACGCACTCACCCTCTTAGATTCTCTCTCTCATTCTCCTAGACTCCTAGCCGGTTCTCTCACTCTCAATTCGGCGGCCTACGCTAGGGTTTCCTCCCTAGTGTCGTGGGTCCGACGACATAGTGGTCTATGACACAGGCACAGCATCACAGTGACTGGTGAGTGGCGACATGGGGGACGGCAAGTCAGTGAGCATCGTTAACCTTGACCTCCATGACAGGCTGCAACAGCTCTTCCAACCTAAACAAACCTCCCAATAGCCCCACATCTGGATCGTCCACGTTAACACGATCCTTTCCTACTGCATTAGTACAGAATGGTTTCCTCCTTCGTGGCTCCATGATGGTGAGCATCTCTCGGCACCTCCTCTTCTCGGGTTGGGAGTGGGCTGGGGCACCAGTGGGACGAATTGAGTTTGGCTCGAGACAAGGTTCTGGGTCCCGACTTATGTTAGGTTTGGTCCATTTTGAGGCATAACCTAGCCCGACCCGACCCATCTATTAATTAGGACTTGAGAACTCGTTTGAATTTTTAAAGATCTCAAGCGCAAAAGGTATATGCATATGATCCCTCCTCCCTCCTAGATTAGAGAGAGGTCAAGGATGTGCAGGCCCCACGGTAGGAGTAGTGCGACAATATCGATATTAGAGCCACAGGTTATTGAAGGGTGGTAGGTGGCGACCATGGGGATCGACACATGGTAGCCCGAAGTTATAGTGGGGGTGGAGTGGTGGCATGAGGAAGAAGGTTGGAGTAGCAAGCTCATGAGAGCACGTTGGGCATTAGGTAGGCGGGTTTGCAGGGCAAGGTGGGGATGGGGGCGGCAGCGGAGACATGTGGAGCATTCCAGCGAAAATAATGATAAAATGAGGAGGAATTCACATGGAAGGAGGGCTTGAGGGGGCGTATCATTGTGTGGCCATTCAATATTCAACTAAAATCCCGTTAGATTTCAACTTTTGTCTGACCCAATCATTAAAATAATAATTTTAGTAATTAGCCAAAAGCAAATGAGTGCTTCTTGCAAAAGATGAATTAATTTGTATTGAAACGTCTTTCTTTTCTATAAATAGTGTAGCATTAGCATGCTCTCGCTCGAAACTCTACTTTAGACGGGGTATAGCTGTATAAGCATGTAGGACCCTTTGATCACTTGTGTCGCTTTTTTTCCCAAGTTCATCAAACCGGAAGCACCGATAATCATACTTCAAGTTGAACAGAGAATAGACACTGATTGAGCCATCGAGCCAAAAGGAATACTTCGACCAACAGGTAGTATTATGTAAATGATGATTCGCATAGATACCAAATCTGTATCTATGAATAATGAATGATTAGTCTTAATTGAAGATATTAGACATACAGTATTTGCTTGTCTCGACTAAGTGCGTGATATTGCCTCTCCGTTAGAAGCCATGTGCTTGCAATAATCCGAGATACTCCACACTCGGCAATTTCTCGCCTCTTGAATACTCAATACTCATCATTCGTACGTGTATGTTCACTTTGTACGAGTTCATGCCTTCATGGTACAAATACAAACCTCTAAAAAACCAACATAATGAAGCGTTCCACACTCTCTAAACCATTTAAAAAAGTTTTTAAAGTTCAACCTACCAAATCAATTCTATGTTAGGGGCTACCATTAGCGGCCTCGTCACGCCACATCACTCCACAGAAAAAAATAAAAAACTAAAACTTTCCAAAATGCAATTACAATTTCATAGTAAGGGGCGTGAGTGAATTTAAACATTACAAATTTTAAATTCTACAAAATAAATAAAAAATAAACTTCAAAAATATAATCATAGTTTAAAGCAAGTAAAACCATAATTTCATGTAGATTTCCACAAAATGATTTAGCCATTTTATAAAAAAAAATTAGGATTCACAAATAGTTAAATTACGAAATAATCCATTCTTTTCTATCATTCTAACTTTTGTGGCCAATTAAAAAAATCCTGAAAAACAAAACATAATAAAATGGAACTGTAATATCATGATAATGGCCCATAAAAAGATTCAGACAATAAACATAATTTTAAAAAATTAAATAAGAAATAACAGGAATAAAAAATAAAAAAGTTAATACTTTCTTATTAATCTGTTTTGTGATACATCTATATTTACTTATGTAAATAAAGAGCACATAGTGATGCGTTGTAAATGTGCTGACCTGATCGCTTGTAATCAACAAACGAGCTCTAAAGAACACTGAACACCCCATGGGCCATGGACATTTCAGGCTCATGCCTACATGTATGTATGACAGAAAGGCACGATATGTTAATAGATATATGAACTGAATTAATTAAGCGACATTAACGCCACCTCTTACTAAATTTTGGTCACACGCTTAATTGGCATGGAAAGCGAAGGGATAATGTTCGCTTCTTTTGGCGATAAAGAAAACGTGCATCGCCAAAGTTTAGAAGCGTCGTCGACGGCCAGCGGGCCAGATCGCCAAATGAACTCTTGCTGTGAGCCGTAGAAATTGAACGGCTTTGACGCTTTGTGCCTTTCGCTTTTGAGGACAACATCGAGTCATCGAATCATTTCGCTTTTGAGTGTGACACGCACCGAGCATACCACGGATTGAACAAAACTCATTAATTAATGAAACAAGCTAGCCAGTTATACTTCCATTATACAAAAAATTAATCAATATAAGCTACATAGCTTGTAATACAATTCCAGAGTAATTACTTTGGCGTCACACGAAATATAAAAAAAAAACTAGATATATACGTTCCAAATGACGAGCATTCTAAAAAATCGAGAAGAGGATGGTTGCCAATCAGCTGCGATCACGGTGCCGCAAAGTTCGCAAATTAAAGAATTGCATATCAAAATCGCCGGCTGTGGTGGCGGCTGGCGACCGAGCTTCAAGTTCGTGCTGCTGTAGGTGGCCCTAGTGTCTTTCTTTCAGGTTTGCATCCTTTGAGGTGGTGGCGTCTAGTTTGCGTGTTGTCTTCGGCCGCTTGGTCGTGCATCCCTTGTGGTGGTGGCTGTTCATCGAGCATCCTGCATGGCGGTGGCCTGTGGTGGTGATGATGCTCCGTGCATCCCGCAAGGTGGTGGTGGCTCAGTTGGCTCCAGGCACCTTGCTCTCTGGTCGTGCATCCCATACGGTGGTGGGGTCTGGAGGTTTGCCTTGGGCCTGCCTCGGCGGTGCGTCTTCCTTTGTAACGTTCATCGTGCATCCTGTGCGTGGGTCGTGTCCGGCGTCGTGGTGGTGGTGGGCGGCTACTTGCTTTACCTAGGTGGTGGCGGTCCGTTTCCTTTCGGCCATGCATCCCTTTTGGTCTTGCTAGTGGCTGCCGTTCTTTTCTTGGAGTTGTACAATTTCTTTCTTCTTAATGAAATGGCAGAGCACCTGCCCCATTCGTTCAAAAAAAAAAAAATCGCCGGCTGTGCAGAGTCAACAGCGGATGCATATCATGGTTGGAGAACAACTGCACAAGAACTTGGAGGTTTCAACTAATCTGGTGTATTTATTCTATTTCGACCGTAGAAATATTAGCATCGACGACCATGCAGTTGCGGCTTTTATTGATCTATGCGCTCTGTCCCTTATGATTTACTAGAACGTACAGATGCATGGCTGCTTCTAGATCTAAATTAATTTCTTCCGGGTAGTGCTAACTTTTTACCTTTTTTAATTCCCTACAGAACGTGCAAAGACAGTGGTAATAACAATGTACTCCAACATCAACGAGCTTGCTTGGTTTGTCATCTTAAATGTGAACTTTAAAGCGCCATGCTGATATTTATAATTAATAATTAATTATGGAGATCGAACTAACATACCGTTCCCTCCATTATGAAATAGTAGTCGATTTGGATATTGACATGGTATTCAAAGTACAACTTTAATCTAAAAAACTTAAAAAAATTTATTTATTATGTATTAAAAATCAAAATATTATGACAAAAATTCAAGATAAATCTATCTATATATTTTTTATGTTCTCAATCAAAATAGTTTAAAAGTTTCAATATATAAAATTTTACAACTTTAACTTAGGACAAATTTAAAATGACTATTATTTCATAATGTAGTATCTAGCATGCATGATTTTGACTTCTAGCAAGAACAAGAGAATATTGGGTGCGGCCTGTCCAGTAACCTGCGGAGGTGCCTTCGAATGACTCGTGGGATGACCTCGCCGCACGCCAAACAACCTCCTCTCCAATCTTTCCCCTCCTCGCTTTTGTCTCTCCTTCTCCAACCCATGTTTTCCTCCCTTCGTCCTTTCCTCTCCTCTCCCTTGCCTCTATAGGTGGCGGCCACAGTGGAAGCACTGGTCGGATCCAGTGGTGCCAGCCAGATCTGGCATTGGGACGCGTAGATCCGGTGATGGGACGGGTCGTGCAAATCTGGTGTCAAACATGCTAGTTCGGGTGTGGCGCGGTGACCCCCACCCTCCCCTCTTGTGTGGCGCAACCAGGTCTAGTGGAGGCGGCCTAATTCCCTCAACGACGGCGGTACGCCTTGGTGGCGGGGTAGGCAGTGCGGTGGTTTGCCGTGGTGTTGGCGGAGGCTACCGTGGCGCAAAGTTTTGGACAACGCAGTGAGGGGGTGGCGGCAACCATGGTGGCGGAAAGTGTGCAGCATGCTATGTGGGGGTCGAGGACAGTGTTCCTTGGACCTTGGCTTTTGAGTTGGTCAGCCTTCGTCACGCGGTGGGCCGGCTAAGCCCCTCTCCATCCTCCACTTGAGTGGCTTACCAATGTCGGTGTAGTCCTTGTCCCCTTCGGTCTCTGTCATCGCCCCGTAGCCCATCCTCCTGCTATGCTCCCCCTCCTGTGGGAGCTGCGTGGCGTCAGGGCAGTCTTACACATAGTTGTGTTGTCGACCTTCCAGAGATAGCTGTCGTGGTGGCATCGGCTTCCTGCGAGTCTTTTTATCATACTTCTCCGGCATCGCTACTTCACGGCATGGGGTTGTCAGGCAAAAGCCCGTCCTAGCTTGGCCGGTGGTGACAACACCTATTTAGTGTCATTGCCATCTTGGTGGCACTGTTGTAGGCCCTCCCTCGTTTAGGGTGAAAACCTATTTATGGAAGTACGAAGACGACGATGTTTGTGTCGTGACCTTGGTGAATGCTTCGTGATGATCCTCCTGTGTTGTTGACTCGAAGGTGTTAATCTGTTTTGGTAGATCATCGTCGCTAGTGCCATGGTTTTGGTTGTCCGCTTGTTTGATCTCCGGCGTGTGCGTGTTGGCCGGTATTGGCCCTTTGTTGTTTTTTAGAAATAACTGAAATTTCTAAAACTGAAATTTTTAGAAATTCATGTTTTTTTTTGTTAGAATTCGGTTTTTATTTCCATGCTATTAGGTTAATATGGCCCAGTTCTGTTTTTAGAATCCTAAATCAGAATAAACCGAATAAACTAAAATTATGTATTAGGCTAGAAACATGTGTCAACACAGTAGTTGGATTCATAATTTTATACAATATATGTTTGATTTTTATTTCATTCGTTGTGTACTTGTTGTATATCTTATTTTATTTATTATTTTTATTGTTTTGTGCATACAATATTGTAGTTTATGGAAAGATATTTAAATGATATGTTAGTTTGTTGTTTGAATATGAAATTTTGGTTTAAAAAAAACAAAATAACCGAACCAAAATATTTGGTTTGTATGGTTCGGTTTTCTATATTATGATGATTTTGAAAACTAAAATTGTAATAAACCAAATTAACCTAATTGAATAAACTGATGCCCAGTTGCCCACCCCTATGTGTTCGTGCCCTTGATTAAAAAAACAAGAACAATAAAATTAACATTAAAACCAAATAACTAGGAAAATATATGATATACTTAGAAGAATATTGAATGTCGGAATGATACATGGAGCAGCATATGGGTTCGTACATGTCAGAGGGTTACGGACAAGAAAAGTTTCGTACACGAAATAAATAAATTTTTATTTTATTTTTAAAATAGTTCTAGAATCTATAAATAATAAACACCGATGATTTCATAGATACAGTTAGGAAAGGCACATAGCAAGCGTAATTACGTCCAACTATGAATTGTGAAAGAAACAGAGAAGCGACGTGCAGAGAGGTGTTATTTTCTCTTATGTCACGTATTGATTTGATTTGATGGGACAAATTCTTTTCTTGTTAAGAAAAGAATGAAAAATATTGAGCATAACCTCAGGGAAACCCATAAACATAATGGGCCAAGTGTTCCGCCGTCCATCCAGTTTAGGCCATGGTTATGGTCATGGACTTCTGTAATTTATTCATTTAGCTTTAAGAAACAATTACGGGCTTCTTTGCCTATGGCTTTTGACCTGTTGTTATTTTCACGTGAAGAAGTAGAGGAGCCTCCAGCTACGTTATGTTAGGTCACCATAATATTAAACGAGGTGCTTGATCGTTATAGCGTTCCAACAAGATAGATGTGTGGTGGTGTATCTTCTTTCTCCCCAACAAGATAGATGTGTGGTGGCTGGATACAGGGAAAAAGAAGGTTAGGAGAGGTTCATCCCTTGTTTTTGCATGAAACCTTAAACATGGACTTGTGAAATTGGGGTTTTGTCCGTGAAACTTTGTGTTTATTCTTGTTAACTTTCTTATTTGCATCGAGAGGTCCGTTCCCATTTTAGAATGGAACCTCGAAAATGTATGTACGTTTGTAACTTTGTTCTTTAACTGCTGAAACTTGGGTTTTTTCATGTTTAACCTTGGGTTTTATATTGTTAAACTATCTTATTGTCAAGTTTCAGCAATAAAGTTTCCAAGTTTCATTATTTATTTTTGCAAGTTTCAATAGGTTTTTTTTTTCCAAGTTTACACGATTATGGTGACAACGTTTGCTTCCTGAAACCTAGCTTTTTGCTCACTAAAACTATGATTTTTGTTTGTTGAAAAATTGGATTTTTATCTGATAAAACTTGAATTTTATACTTTTAAAACTCATCTTATTGTCAAGTTTCACCCTTAGGTTTCTCAAGTTTTAGTAGTTATTTTTTCCAAATTATAGTAGATATTTTCTCGAGTTCGAGACATAACATCACGTTGACATCAACGGTCTGCATCATATCGTCTGATTTCTGTCCTCGTCGAACTCAGACACTGTGTTCATGGTCATGAAGAAAGGCAACAGTGCTGAGGAAGTAAAAAAAATACCGGACGTGGCGGGGGCGGAGAGCTCAGCGCGGGAACTCGGTGTGTCATGGGGTAGGATAATCACACGCTACTAGAAAACTGGGCTAATATATTGACACATTAGTATCGGTTGGATTGGAACCGATACTGATAGTGGCATCAATACTGGTTCATAGCAACAATAGTGATGAATCTATTAAAAATTTAATAGTAGTCGTTTTATACATTGACACGGTATTCAAAATAGAAATTTGACCATATAAAACTATTTAAAATTTATTTATAATGCATTAAAAAATTATAATATTATTAAAGTTGTTTTCATAACAAATCTATCTGTACGAGGGTTGAGAGGGAGATGGAGGGGCTTCCAACCCATGCTCATCACCTCCCTTTTGCACTCTGTTCGAAATAGGCTCGAATAAGTGTTGTTTCTTTGATTCCTTCGATGGAGACCTCATATGCACTTTCCTTGATCCATTTCTTCCATTGCTATTAGTAGATCTTGGTCGGAGCCGCCGGAAGTGCTGACCGGGATCTGAGAATCATGTTTTTCTGATAAGGGCCAGGCGGATGGTGAGCACCTGGGCTTGCCTCCCTCCCCCACCTCCATTACTCCTCCCCTACCTGCCATCCACCAACGCCCAACCTACGCCGCAGTAGTAATGGCGCCGGCAGCCATTACTGCCCACGGAGGCCCATGGCGCCCCTCCCCCACCCCTTCCAGCTCCTTACCCAACCTGTCCGCACCCGATCTCCAGCAGAGTTGTTCCCCAAACTCCATTGTCGCGCGTGATCTTGCCGGCCAGTGGCAGCATGTGCTTCCAAGGCGGCGGCGGCGGCGCCCCTGCGACCTTCCTTCTCCAGCTCGCGCCCCTGTCTCCACCCTTGTCACCCTTGCCGCCCATGCCGTGCGCCGGGTAAAGAAGGGGCGGTGCGCCCGCTGCTTCGCCTCAGACCACAAAGCAGCCTCTTGCCAAGACCCCGTCCGCTGCCTCCTCTGCCGAAGGTCCGGCCACGTCGCGCGCCATTGCCGCAGGCGCGCTCCGCCACCGCCACCCGCAGCCATGGCTCCCGCCATGCGCTCCGTCTACGCCTCGAGCCGTCCGCCCTCCGTCCGAGTCGCCGTGGGCATCTCCGACACCATGCGGGCTGACGCAGCTGAGCTTAGCAACCGCGTCGTCTTCGTCTCCATCACGAACGGCCCCAATCCAGAGCCTGCCTTCGTCGCCTCCGTCATCCACATCCACACAGACATCCCGCTAGGCGACATCACCATCACGCACCTGTCAAACCTTCGCCTCCTCGCCCGGTTCACCCGCCCCGAGCAGGCGCGCCATGCGGCGCGCCGGAGCTTCCGGGCCCACGGCCGGGAATTCCGCCTTGACGCCTTCCCCGATGACCTGCATGTCGACGGCGCGCCCGGTGCGGTGCGCTTCCGTGTCCAAGTGTACATCGAAGGCCTACCTCTCCCGGCATGGTCCACCCCTGTCGTCGACCTCATCTTCTCCGGCGCCGGCCGCCTCGACATCATCGAGCCCGAGACCCGCTTCCGCCAGGACACGGCAACCTTCCGCGCGTGGATGTGGACAACCGACCCGGCGAACATCCCCCTCGAAGCCGATGTCGACCTATACGACGACTCCTCCCCCTATCTCGAGCCCCACCGCGGAGGTGCCCGTGGCCCAGCGCGCCTCGCCGGAGCGCCGCGCCCCCTCCCCCTGTGTTTCCACCCACCACCTCATCATCCACCTTGGCGATATCGAAGACTACACCGCGGTTTCATCTCGCGTCGCCGGCGGGTGGCCCGTGACCTATCCGCCGTCGCCGTGGCAGCTCGGCGTACCGGACTCGGTTCCTCCGCCGCCCCCCACCACCGTCACCGCCGCGTGCCGTGCCCTTTTCCGGCCCGCACGGCGCCAACACGACTCGGACGAAAACGAAGACCCACGGGCTGGCCCTGCCGCCCCCCGGCGCCGGCGCCCCAGCAAGGAGCCGTTGACAAGGCCCCAGCGCAAAGCCTCCAACTCCTCCTCCTCCGGCGCCTCCAGCGAAGCACCACCGTGCCGACGCGGCCGCGCGCTCACGCCTCGGCGCTCTTGCTCCATGTCGCCGCCAGCCTCCACTGCAGCCATCCACCGCCGATCCGCCTCCTCAGCTTCAGCGGCGCCGCGTTCGGCGTCGGTCGGCTGCCCCACCACCGCCGCCCACCAAACACTCTCGGCACCACCGCTCCATCCCCCACCCCATGACTCCTCTGCGCCCCCTGCCACGCAGGCTGCGCTGACCGCGCCCCCTGCCACCCACGCCACACTGACCGCCACTCAGCCTACGCTGACCGCCACCCAGGCCTCGCTGACCGCGCCCAACGGACGGCTAACCGGGCCGACCGCCTGCCACCAAACGCCAGCGCTCCAGCTTCCAGAGGCTTAAGGCTTCGATGGCTCTGGTTAAGCCGGCAGCAAGCGGCGCCCGCCTGGGCCCCCCAAGCGCTGCCTGGCCCAGAGCCGGACATTGCCCTTCTTCGAGCCGGTTCCGACATCGTCCTTGGGAACGGGGCCGCCACCTCCTTTTGGGACAACCACTGGCTCTCCAGTTTCTCCCCCAAGTTGCTCGCACCTGGACTTTACAAGGCCTCCGCCAGGAAAAACAGATCAGTGCTCCAAGCGACGTCCAACTTTACTTGGATCGTAGACCTCAGGAGCAATCTCACACCCCCAGTTGATCCCCGAGCTCACTTCGCTCCTTACGCCGATGGCTGCCCTGCAGCTCAACCCAGAGGAGCCTAATCTCTTTCCATGGCGCTTCACCCCCAACCGGGAATTCTCGGTCCGGTCAGCCTACCTGCTCTAGTTCGCCGGTCGGATCCCAAAACCGGCCCTACAACAATCTTGGAAGCTGTGGGCCCCTACCAAATGTAAGTTCTTCCTCTGGACACTGCTTCATCGCCGCGTCTTCACCGCCGATGCTCTGCTCCACCGTCAGCTACCCAATGACTACTTCTGCCCCCTCTGTAGCAAGAACCTGGAGACCCCGGAGCACCTCTTCCTGCAATGTGCTTATTCACGGGTGGACTGGGATAGGTTGGCAGCGCGCCTAAACACTTCGTGCCTTAACCCCGCAGGTTGGCTTCATGACAATTGCTTTGCCAGTTGGTGGTCCACCGACATCCTTCAAGATGGGCCGGCTCCCCGAAGCGCGCTATCCGCCGCCTGCGCTCTTCTTTGGAGCATCTGGCTGGAGCGAAATAACAGGATTTTTCGGAGCGCCTGCAGAACCCCCCAAGTTTTTTTCTACCAGCTTTTGGATGACCTGCGCCTCTGGGAGGCCGTAGGCGCCCCTTTTGTAATTAATTAGTTAGTCCCTTATCGGCCTAAGGGGGGAGGGCCCTAATTTCCCCCAACATGTAACCTTCTTCTTCATTTGAATACACGGCAGTCCTCCTGCCTGCTTCAAAAAAAAAACAGTGCTGATCGGAATCACCATCGTCAGCTTTGCCTCTGCCTTCTCGAATCCATGCCTCCTTCAGTAGTCCACTAGTCCCTCCCTCCCTCTCTTTCACCCCCTGAGCATCATTAGCAGTAGAAGAGTTGTCCCCGACGATCAATTTGGCCGGGCCTGGCCGGATTAGCGCCGCTACAACTATTTTCTTCTCCATCTCCGGCGAGCATGCGCGATAGAGCACCCCCTGCCCCACCTGTCTCGCCTCCAGTTGGCTGGAGCATCGTGCACCACTGCGCCCGCGCCGCCTAGGTCGCTGTCCCGGCCACTACCGTCCAAAATCTGGAGCGTCGCCGCCTTGTTGCGGCTAACCAGCATTTGGCTTAATTTGTATAATTTAATGACTGAGGGGCACATGACAAGGGCTAGTTAACTAGCTAGCTATATATGATTTTTCAGCTACGTAGTACCTATATATGTGTGCGGTTGAGCGCTGACCGGGGCTTAAGCCCCGCTTAGCCCCGACGGCAGCTCCGCCACTGAATGCAGGGATTACCTGAGCACGACGAAGCCACCGGCAGAGACGGCTTCACACAGCGATCGTGTCGGGATGGGGAGGCCGGCTATCGGCGATCATGCGTGTGCCCAGCGCCGGCGTCGCCCAGCGCAGCGCAGGCAAGGGTTCGCAGGCAAGGGATTTTGGCCGTGCTGGATTTCCCGCGCAGCTCACTGCTCGCCTCGATCGACCTGTAGGGAGGGGGTAAATGCAAAATTGGGGAGGGACGGTTGGATGCGAGATGAACGGTCGGGATTCAAAATGTGCATATGTGCACGGGCTGCATATGTGCATAGGATACGGACTCCGCTCTCATGGCAACCGCGCTGCCTTCCCTTATCTTGGGGTCGCTGCCATGTGGGGCCCACAGTCAGCACCTCCTTGGGGTGGCCTTTGCAAGTCGACCGTGTGCCTGTGCCGTACTTGCAAACCGTCAGTTGCGTAGTGCCCGCGCGTGGACTATCCGCCGGGCTGGGCTCTGTGATGGGCCGCAAGCGTCGCTCTGCTGGGCTGATGCTGTGTTCCTTGAGCGCACGCCCGTGAGGGACCAGTCGGGCCCATAGTGCTACACTGCACTGTGTAGCCTGAGCCCATCCGGGAATTCCCCCATTTATTTCTGGAGCGAATAATTTTGTTTGTTTTATGTCCTTATATTACCGGAGCTCCAAAAACTATGAATTTAGAATGTTTATAAAATTAAAATCTACTTACCATAATTTTTCATATGCATTTATACACATTATTTTCTACATTTTTATGTATTGTATTTATTGTTGCATTTTTTTCTCACGTGATAGATTCGGGCAAGGAAGGTTCCTGTGCCACGCTTCGGAGGACCATCCTAGTCGTGTCAATAACAAAAGTATTGAACCTTAGCTACCCAAGTTTGAAAACTATTTTTCTATATTTATTGGAAAACATGCTATGCTAAAAAAAAGATACTAATTAGTCAGTTTAATTACACCCTTATGAGGCATTATAACTTGTCAAATTCCTTATTAGAAATCCATTTGTAGCATTCCACTGTATGAGTTTTAGTGTGGTACACAACTTTTCGTGGCCTTGCCTACAGTTTGCGTACAATAGTGTTTTGTGGTCCTTCTATGATCTAACTTGTCATCTCCAAACTCCCCCAATGTATCACCAACAAAACGTATTGGGTAGCGTCCAGGATATTGTTGTCTCTCTCTTCTTCACGTCTTCCTTGATGATCCCTTCTTCGGCGTGCTTGGTCCAACAAGTATAGTTTAGTATGAAACCTCTTTGGAGCAAATGGTTGTGAAGGGCTAGGAGTTTGAATACTCCTTCTCACTCTTGTAGTCTACGCATGGATAACATATAAAGCCTGACGGCTTTTGTATGCAACTGACTCACTGATAAAAGCTTACACACCCTTAATGAACTCTTTGGAGCGTCGGTTCATGTTGCACATCCATAGCTGATCCATGCATCTACATTAGGTGATATCAAGATAATTATTAGCTAATTTTGTGATAATGATTTATCAAATATTTCACAAAATCCAAATTAAACTAATATTTAAGTTTCTTTACAATAAGCAAGAAAATAAATTCTTTACCACGTTAAAATGAATTCTTTACCAAGACATCCTCAATTGGAACTCTAACTTCTTGTAAGAAAACCAGCATATATATACACAACAATTTTTTTGTAGTCTACTTCAAACATCGGTCAACTTCTAGATTCAAAGTAATTCATTGATCATGGGACATAACCTAAAATTTAAGATAGATCTACACTTTCAATGAGAGCTACATCTTAATCTAATTAAACTTCATACATACACAACAAACTTTTGTAACCTACTTCAACAATTGATTGAGCTATATCTATTATCAAAATCCTTCATCGATCATGGAAATCTCTCTCTTTAAATTTAAAGTAAAGAGACAACTACATTTAACTATAAATGAAGTGAGGGTGCATGGCTTTACTAAGCTTGAAGCACTTGGATTGAAGTAAAATCATCAAATTTTGAAAAATTTGGGCAGCACCCCTTCCATCGCCTCTGTTCCTTATTGGCGTTTTTTTTGTTCTTTTTGGTCGTGGCAACGTGGGGAGGAAGAATATGTCTAGGTTTAAATAGTGTCTGGAATATTTAATACCGGTTTGTATCATGATCTAGCCATGTTGTATATTACTATCAGTTTGAACCAAAAACAGGTACTGATTGTGCCCCGAGGAATCACTACCGGTAGTAATGCTACAACATCACTACTGGTATATGGATCCAACCGGTCACAGAAACTCACTCCGGCCTCGTAACTGTTGAACCAACAGTGTTACAACCATCAGTAGTGGCCTCGTAACTGTTGAACCAACAGTGTTACAACCATCAGTAGTAATATAAGTTCATATTAACTAGGTTTGTTGGGTTTGGGGCCGGGGTATATGTGAAAGTCTACGATCACATATCTGTTGGTTTTTGATCCAAGGCCAACAAGATGGGAGTGAGATCCAATTTTTTTTCAAGTCGATTGACAATACTTTTTCCATACCATTATATTGGCCACAAATGTACGTATTTTTCCAAAGTTTGCTAACAAACGAGTGCGTACCATAGCCAAAACTGTTCGTACTCATATACTCGGCCATGAGCCCGTGACAACTGACAAATACAGTGATACTTGCAGAAGGCAACCATTTCTGAACATCGGGAGATAGCTGGGAATTGGGATGCTAGCTACGCATACATGCATGGTCTTAAATTTGTCCGTATCTCCATGCAAATGAAATGTTGCGCTGCCTAGCTCTGCACGCCTTCAGCTCCCTGCTGCCTGCCTGAGTTGCCAATGCCATTGCCGGCGGCAGGGCTGAGCGAGCGTGGCCGGTCAGATCGAGGAGCAATATTATGGCTGCAATCTGCTGCCATGCCACCAGCCACGCCGACCAATGCTGCCGCTGCCGCCCGCGCACGGTACCATATGCTTGCATTGCATGCGAGGGAGCTAGACCAAGCTGCGCGCATGCACGCGGCCGGCGCCAATGGCGACGTCTCGACGTCGACGCCATTGGCCTCTGCAAATCTGCGACGCGAGCTGCAGGGCAGAGCTAGCATGCACACATAGCAGCTATAGCTAACTGACCGACGCAGGCTTTGCGCATGCATACATGCAGAGATGGATGGCATGGAGATGGAGCTATGGACGATGCAGTGCGTTGGTTGGCTACTTGGCTACCTGTCGTATATATATGACTACATACACATTACACATACACACGACACGAGTAGAAGACTATAGTAGAAGAGCTAGCTGCTACTCCACTAGTATTGTGAGTACTGAGTAGTGACAGGCACATTGGGAAACAGATGGTAGTTAATGGAGTTGGCCGGGGCTGGTCCTTGCCGCATGCAGACGAAGAGCTTCTGGCCTGCTTGACCTACCCTGTGCTATGCGCGCAGGCTGCAGCCCGGAGATGCCCTAAAGCCTGCAAGCTTCGGGCTACAGTGCCCTTTTTCTTTGGTTAATTAATTACGGCAGGGACTTGCATTGTCTCCTTCGCAAATGATGGATGCTGAAAGAAATTCATCAGAATGATGGATTCAAATGTCAATTTAGAATGACTAATGAGGCGTTTTATAAAAGTATAATGAGTACTGCAGGTAGAGAAAAACGCAATGGGAAGTGATGGAATGAATTTGTCATCGCTGCATTCTCTAGGGAAGAAAAAAAAAAGAACTGGTTATGCCTACGGCTTGATTCATAGTAGGTCATGAAACAAAATTTCCTTGTTTTGATCATTTGATTCATCATGGCTTCATGACCGATTAATGTCCAGACAGTTTAGAAGCCCGGCCCACTGACATGACCTTTCAGTCTCTGCTGAAAGGACTAGATCGAGCCCGTGTTTCCATGCATGTAAGCGCTCCATCTTCTTGCCCAATTGAAATCGGAAGTGTGGCAATCGATGTTGAGACCCTGACCTGATAGAATGCTAGTACAGGTACAAGCACTAGTATTCAAATTCTGTTACTGTCGGAAACATAGTACCCACTTCTTTCATACCTTGAGCATTTCCATGTTATCGTATTTTCATGTCAGCTAGATATGAGGATTTTAACTCAATTTTTTCTTATTTGGAGAAGAGAATGAGGATATGCTAGCTACTAACTTACTATCTATTATTTGTGTACCCATATTCAATTTTATAGACAATATTATACTATTCCGTTGGATAGGTTGGCTATATGCTATCTATAGATGACATGACCTTTGTTTGTACTCCCTCCATCCTAGAATACAAGGCGTAACTGATAGCAACGCAGAGACCAAGAAACGGTTTTATTTCCCTAATTAAACGCACAGCGAATTAATTATCTCTCACCCCGAGTCCCCGACGCGCATGACGTTTTGCATTCGCCATGCAGCCCGTGCGTGCCCAGCTAGCCGTCTGGTACTTCCACGCCCGCGCATGTAGCCCGCCGCCCGCGCAAGCAGCCTGCGCGATGCATCTGCTAATTCCGCGCCCGCGCACACATGCTAATTCCACTCATGCCTATGCTAATTCCGAGCCCATGCATGCATGTTAATTCCGCTCATGAATCTGCTAATACCGCGCTTGCTTGCAACATTCTATTTTCATGCGTGCGCCTAGCTGAAAATTTGGAAAGCGCCATGAATAGAAAATTTGAAAAGCGCCGTGAGCAGAAAATTTTTCACTACAATTTTTTTCCCTTGGTGCCACTAATCTGCTCTTTGTCCTATAAATAAGGGCAATGTTAAAGGGACTGCTGGGATGCTCTAATATGGTTATAATGTTTGTCTAGCCATTTATAATTAGAATACATTTATTTTAAATTATCTCCTAAAAATATTGTGAAGACCAAATATAGACAACTAAACTACAAAAAAATATTCTAAAAAGTTTATTTTACTCTAGATTATAAAAATTACAATTGTTTCGAAACTTGCTCCGTTTTTGTGGCGATGATATTCACTAGCCGTTTTTATATAAATTGCTGACCATGTGTATTCTTTTCAAATGGCTATATTGCTGGTTCCTCAACTATAGATTGTTTTGACTAGTCAAATAGTGACTAATCTGGATGACATAGCTAAAATGATGATCCATGTGGCATGTGAAGGTGCTGTGGTTGTACATCTATTTGGTTAAAATTTTGCATCTACAAATTATGCAAACAATGAGCTTGTAGTTTTTTTTTTTGCAAACAATGAGCTTGTGGTTCTTGGAAAAACTATGGTCAAGATGATGTTGGTTGAAACCATGGTTTTGTGTGCACATATTGTAAAACTCTATCTATGATAAAACAAATTTTTTTAGAATAAACTTTGATATGGCAAGCAAGGCCTTTGGCCCCATTTGGATACATGGCTTATTAACGATGATTTTGTGATGAATAAAGTTTTTCAATATGTATATGAGATTTATATGTTTTCAACAAACTACAAATAACTCTAGCATTGATAGGAATTGCAACCTATTTGGTTGTTTGGTTTTAAATACACCAAACTTCATCAAAGTAGGCAAGGTGCTAGCCAAAACAGCGAAATATTTGGTTAGAGCATCCCAACAACCCCTCTATATCTTTCCCCAAAAACACGTACTATTAGTGTCTCGTCTATCCACCCCTCTAATATTTCTTTACAATTTACATTGTATTCTGAAAGATTTCTTTCCTCCAACAGCCCCTCTATAACTGCTATAATATTATAGAGATACTGTTGAGGATGCTCTTAATAGTGGAGTAACAAATACTTTAATAATACCATATTTTCTTATAAAATATGGTTGAAATAGAGTTTTATTTTCTCTGTCTTCCATCTCATTTTTTTTAGATAATAAAAAAATTTAAGCCTCTACCCGAGGGATAATGCGTATGTCCCAACCAAACACCTCATATGCTTTAAAAATTACGATAATCTCTTAGAAATGGTGGTTTTATTTTGTAGCTAGAAAGAACTCAACAAACTCTTAAGAAGACACCATCTACTCCTATTTGAGATAGGAAGAACGTGGCAAATCAGCATCACGCACCTCCAAAGCTCAAACGCAAGTGACAAAATCGACAACCATCTTTTTAGCGGCATGTCCTTGGGAAACGGAAGCAGCTGTAGCAACCTGACTCAAATGCCCCATTTACTAATGTGTCTATCGATGTGATAGGGATCTGATAGGTCTGGGATGAAGAGCCAGGTAGGCTCAAGTCCCATTCCAGCAGTGCATGTATTTACACTAGCCTGGGAATGCATGCATACTCCTCCTAAATGTGCATCCCAAACTGTTGCTACTCTATCTTCAAATTCCATACCCCAAATGTGCATGCGGCTGTGCCCATGCTGACTGGCCTTTCTGGGTGCAGGGTCATGTCTATCTGAGAAGAACTAGCTAACATACAATTTCTTGTTCTTCTGTTCCGTGCACGTACCGAGTACTGTCGATGCCAACAATCAACCCTAACAGACCGCTCCGTGGTGCGTCCACATCGACGCCTCCCGCGCCTCCGCTGCCCTGCGTCGTCACGTCGACGAAATGGCCACAGCCGTTAGATCACGACCGATAATTAAATCCGGCCGCCCATTTATAGTTTATATATAAAATAATTTCTTTGTCTAAAATTTCAACAGCGCGGGTGTTTGCTCTGTTGGTCTTACGGGCTAGCTTCTGCGTCGACGGTCACGGTTCGAATCCCAGCCTCCCCCATATTTCCCTTTTTCCCATTTCCTATCATATCTCCTCTTTTCTTTTTATTTCTCCACGATGAAGCACCGCACGCACGTAGCTCACTTGGTTTCCCAGAGACTCACGGACGCATCTGGTCGTGGGTTCTCGGCCCCCAATCTCCCCACTATGGTGAGCCTTTTTTTTTGCTCTTTTTCAACGGGGGCAGACGTCAGTGTCCTCACGTTGAACGCATTTTTTTTGCCTAGCTACGTCAGGAACTCAGGATTCCTTTCCATTTATTTTCCCTTTCTGTGACCGATTTTAAAAATGGTTCAAGCCTTTACAGATGAATCAAAAAATAAGAAATTATTTTCTTTCGGATTTAAAAAGATCCTACAAATCCAAACCATTATAGAATTAAACCACGATTTCATTCTAATATTTCATGAAAAGATTTAGATATTAAAGAAAAAATAAAAAAAATTAATAAATAGTACCATGAAGGATACAAGAAAGCCTTTGAGAAAATATAATTAAAGTTGAAGATCAACGGTCTATGGATTAAAAAAACTTAAAATGGAACCATAACCATATTTTAGGCAATAAAAAAATAGGTTTCACAATATTGATTAAATTATTATGCCTGTTCGTTTTTTTGCTGAGAAATCTTTTAAATTTTAGCTTCTGCACTTTAGTGGGCCATTGATTTAAACCTCATCAAAATAAAATGTTGGTTATTCGCCTTCTTTAAAATAAAATGTTGGTTATTTCTTTTGGCTAATTCTTTAACACCGAGACCAATCAACCAACGCGCCACGAGCGCGCTTGCAACGCTAGTATTGTACATTTGTCTTGAAAATATGCAAGTCTAGTTTAGAAAAGCTAAAATATCGAACTGCCTATTGTTCAATCGTTGATTGATCAGTCGACTTATATGAGAATCATTTCAGCCATATATTCTTTCCACATCAAAACGCATGCAATTGGCTAAAAGATCAGGATGTGCACAAATAAGAAATCATATTGCAAACTTAAAAATGATTAATTCTTCGGAAATGATGTGGTTCGGCCGTCCGGCCGATCGGACTCGCACGACGAACGCACGCGCAGCGCAGCAGCCAGGTGCACGTCGGGCTGCGTGGTCAGCCGCGTTGTGATCGCGAGTGTATGGTGCTGCGCTCGATGCTACTGCTAGACAAAAATAGCATGTTTTGCATGGAACGCATGACGTCGGATTAGAAAAATAAGTATGAAGTGTTACTAATTGCATGCATTGACGCAAGCTGACGTCAGCTGGGTGCTCCAATCCACAAACCTTTTGCACCAATGTGTTCCTCGTATTTTTATGAACAAAACAAGATGTATATTTCCATATAAATCCTTAAACTTACCTGGTGAAACTTGGGTTTCGCCTACAGAAACGTGGGTTTCATACTTGTTAAACTCTGCCGAACCATCAAGTTTCATCAGGTTTCATCCAAGTTTTTTTCAGGTTTCATCAGGTTTCATCCAAGTTTCTTCAAGTTTCATCAGGTTAATCCAAGTTTCATGAAGTTTTCACAGGTTTCATCCAAGTTTCATCAGGTTACATCAAAGTTTCATCCAAGTTTCATCAGATTTCATTAGCACATGGCCAAAAATTGATCAACTGCATCTAGCCAACGTCTCATGCGGATTAGTCTGCACGCGCGGGGATGCGGGCGCACGGTAGCGCTCGGATGCGCGCGGTGCCGGTGATCCAACGGCCGAGGCTGGTCCGGCGCGCGCGCGTTCGAATGGACGTCCGACGCCTGGCGCTTACCTTAATTATTTGCTGTTGTGGTATACTTCAATATTGTGGTAATAAGAAATCATATTAATACAAATATACACTACACGACGGCAGAAAATTAGTGACCATAGATCTGTCGGTAAAGGCTAGTTTGGCGACCGAGGATCGGTCGGTAAAAACGTGTACCGACCAACAAAAACGGTCGGTAAAAGAGGGGTCGGCAAAAGTATTACCGACCGACTCCTCTTTACCGACCAACCGTTTGACGGTAGGAAAAGGAATTCCCGACCGACATATTTCTCCCAACCGACCAACCTTTGCCGACTGACAGACAATTGCCGACTAACACGGCGACACGAAAAATTGCATTTACAGACCAATTGTCCAACAGGAATCTCATTGTATAGAATTTTTATACTTTCACACAATAATGCCAAAATTGAATATTGACACAACAGAAACTGAAAGCATTTCACATTGGTATGGAACAACTGAAAGATGCATAAATTCATCCATCAATATTTGTAGCATACATCTGCATTCATCAAAAGGTGGATACATGTTCATCCATCTATACTTACAACAAAATATATAGAATGGCAGAAAGGTTTGTCCCAGCCATCAAAAGATCAGATTCACTACATAGATCTAGCTAGATAATTAGATTGTCACTATCACATCCATATGGTTTCCAGAAACTCAAAAGCAAAAGTATCACTTGCTGCCATCTTTAGTGTAGGTCACATTCACTACACAAGCCTAGCTACATAATTAGAGATCATTGTCACATCGATCCATATGGCTTCCAGAAACTCAAAAGAAAAAGTATCACTTGCTGCCATCTATAGTGTTGGCTGCACCTTGCATCCAGCATCTTTCACGTTGTCGTCAACCGATTGCCATGTCCAGCGGTTCCTAGAAAAAAGATCAGTGCTAAGAAGGGCAATGATAATGATCAGTTCCTCAAAAGAAAAGATTTGCACAAAGGAAATCATAATGAGCATCAATATATCTAATTTTGGTCATGGTCAGCACTATAAGATTTGCATAAGTGTATACAAAAGCTTCCTAAATTTTTTTTCTAATTGACAGCAATGCGCAGATCTATTCAATTGAGTAACATTGCAGTGCACTATGTTCTTTTGCTGCAGCAACTGAATCAGCATGTAGGCTGTTCTCTCTTCTCAATTAAGTGCCAATACTACACCCACTAATAATGAGGCTACTTGCAGTTTTTGACTGGATCAGAACATCTTTTTTGGCTTCTATTTTGTATGCATCAGTTCAGGATACCTATTTATCATCTTTTTTGGCTTCTAGTTTGTATGCATCAGTTCACCACATGTCAAATTTGTATATAAGAAAGGCATTTTGCATGAATTCAAATTAAAGAAGGGAAGCATATACCTGTAGTAGTATTATGGGATGATGGTGATGCCATGCTAACTTTCATCTATAAAGCAACATCATTAGTTATAGAATCTAATTACTCATCACAAATTAATATAGAGAGAAGATCAAGTCTAGTTAATTACTTTCTTGTATGGCCATGCAATTGACAACCCATAAGCATCAGCCATAGTCTCTATATAACCATAAGGACGAGGTAGAATTGCATCTCCTTTCAGCACATCATTGATAACAACTTCACAATACTGCCTTCCAAGAGCCTCACCTCCCAATATGGTCTTTGGGTTAGTTGAAATTATTGTTGCTTTAGCCATAGGTTGATCAGATCTCAGTATAGCAAATAATACCACATCCTTTCCAATCTAATACAAGTAATCTCAGTATTGCAAGTAGACCTTTGTGTGCCTACATGTGACTTCTATGTTAGTTCCTAAGCTAACTACATAATGCACATTTTGAATTTGTGGAAAAAGAGTTGTTTTACCTAGCCTCATCGTCAATTACAATCATTTCACATACACATTTCTAGTATAATGCCACAACATACACATTTCTAGTATCTCAGGTGTTATAGCGATGAAATTTCACATGGATAACTAAACTGGTAGAAACATATGAGCTCATTGGAGTCCAAAAGTTCCTTCAGACCCAAAACAGGTTGACATTTGTGTACTGGAAAAATGTATCAACCAACAAATAATGGGAGAGAATAATGATGAAATTTGCAGCCACCTAGAAGGGATTATACCATATATGATATGCCAATTATTTTTTTCTTAATAATTATATCATATTTCTGTTTTGGTCTACCAAGGACATTCTAATGTAGTAGACATATGTGAGGGAGGGGGCCAGAAGACCAAGCATCTGGGACACCTTCACACACCAGAAACAGGCATTTCATTGGCTTTAGAGAATCGAATGTACTTGATTCTATCTTTAGATTTATATATTGGCAGGCCGGGTATATATAAGCTACATATGTGTATATATATGAACCCACTGACTAGCACAAGAAGTGATACAGGCTTAGCAGAACCAGTAGCTAATAAACTCCATTGTAGGGCTGTACAGCAACACACCAATAAAATTGCGACTCAACTTTTGTACAATCATTAGTAATTAGTTTCTAGAGATACCTAGAATACAGTATCGGATGCCAGATTTGGACAGAGTTTTCTTTGTTTTTGCTTGAATATGCACACTCTCGTACTTCAAACATGTAGTATCATCTCAAGTTTTTACCCATTAATTACCATATATAGAAATTGAATAACAATGCTTTACTCCATTTTCTTGTCTCAAAACTTCCAACGGCTTGGCAAAATTCATATACGTCCTTCAAAAGGAAGGGAAAAAAATCAAATTGCCAAAACAAAGCAAGCTAATTCCGTGCAGCAGTGCCTGAGAACGCACGCGGATGGTACTAATTCAGCATGGCAAAATAAAGTTGGTACTAATTCAGATCCACGGTGCCTGAGAATGCACGCGAATGGCGCAATGCCAGCGTGCGGCGACGTCGCAAAGGGGGCCAGAAGCAGGACAGTGCAGCATGGTGCAGGAGTGCGCTTGTGGACAGCGCAGCGCCAGCGCATCGAAGGAGGGCCGAGAGCCGGATGGAGCAGGGGGTTGGGGGCCGCTCGCGGACGGCGCCGGAGCGCGGCTGTGCAGCGCACGAGGGATGGTGCTCGCGGATGGCGTCGGCACGCGGCGGTGCACAGCGGGCAGGGGAATGGGGCGAGCGCTTGCGGACGGCTCCGGTTCGTGGCGGTGCAGCGATGTGTTGCACGGATTGGAAGGGAGGGGAGAGACTGCAGACCAGGGGACTTACCACCAGAAGATCCGGAGTGTGGCTGAGAGCGGCAGCGCCGGTTTGGTTGCCTGCAGCTAGCCTCGCGGGGTGAGAGGGGCGGCACTCAACAGCGAGGGGATTGGGGAGAGGAGAGAAGGAAGAGAATGTAGGCTATGGCAGTGGGGAGGGGTGAGGAGATTTGGGGGCAGCTGACCGGTTTAGACCTATTTCGCCTAAAGTTATTGGCGCCAAAAGGCCCACGCTGAGTTTCGTCGCGCGCTTGCGATCCATTGCTTTTGGACAACTACAGGGTAACATTTTTACCAACCGATCGCCCGACGGAGCATCAACAATTGCCGACTGTAGGATTGACGTTGTACTGAAAAATTTAGCGACCAACAATTGGTTGGAAATAACACAGTTCCCGACACTTGGCTGGTCGATACGTTTTAGCGACCGATCGTTCATCGGTGATTTTAGATTTGTAGCGACCCACATCTGACGGAAAATTTGTACCGTGGTGTAGTGATACTTCCTCCATTTTGCTATATTTATCCACGGCCACTATTATGCAGTAAACAAGAAAATACAAACCCAAATGAAAATTTGCATTTAGATGAACATGTTATCTCTAATTAAGTAATTTGGTTGGCTACAAACATAAATCTGATTGACTGCATTCATTTAAGTTTTTTTAGAAACAACAGCTTGATCAGCTTTACTAGGGTATAACATTAAAACAGAATATAAAATATCCTTTTCTACCACAATATACGAACAAATATAGCAAAACAGAGGGAACGAGTAATTATGATTCTAAATGGATGGAATAAGAGGGCTTAAGAGGATATGGGCATATGGTATCCTCTTTTATATCTATACATGACTACACTCCTACTTCAGTTAAATAATTTGCCAAGTTGTTTTGTTGACATTGGAATGTTACCTACCCTGAGAGTATATGGCCCACTTTTTTTGAGGGAGAGTATATGGATCTTAATGCTTCGTTGTCCTTGACTAGCTAATTGTGGGACCATATGGAGGTCACTCTTGTGTGATAAGCACATTGACAAATGGTTTTGAATGTTGAAATATGATTTGGGGGTTGGATTTGAAATAATTTTTATTTCCACAGCCTGGTGTGCTGTCGAAAGACAATGGATTGGGTCCGCTGGCCACTGGACCAAGTCCAGTGAGGCCGCTCAGGGAGCTTGCCCTACGGCTATCTCCTGTCTCAAGTCCATCGGACCGGGTCTGATGGTTGTAAGACTGGGTCTGGTGGCAATCGATGGTCTGAGTTTGGTGGGCTTTGGACTTGGCTTGAGCGACGGTTTCAGGTGTTTTGCATGTCAGATCGGATCCAGTGGAGTTGGCCAGTGCAGCCCTCGTGTCGTTGTTGTTGCACCGGACTAGGTCCGATAGAGTGTGTTGTGTTGGCTGAATGTCCCGTCGGACTGGGTCCGGTGGCTATCAGATGGGGTTCGTTGGAGGTTGTTTTCCAAGATGGGTGTGTGCTTTTACCCTCCGCTAGATTCATTTCGGTGGAGCTGTTTTGGCTCGAGTCAAGTGGTTTTGCACAATTTTTGATGCAATCTCTTTGGGATTTGTCCTTGAGACTTCATACCAAATCATCGTGCATCATTTGGGATCATCATGATCATCATCTATGCTTCGGTATGATCATAGTTTGAGTCTTCCACCCTTGCCCACCAAGTGTATGTGCCTTTGATCTTGGGGATCCTCGAGGTACCCACCATCTATTTGATGGGTTGCTCATGAGGAGTTTATTGGTGAAAATGCCTTGCAAAATTGGTGGCTCCCATTTACCCCTTTCTGGTCTCCATAACTTAGTTTCATAGTGGTATCAGAGCATGGTTGCGATCTTTTATTGATCTTCACTGAACTTTTGTGTCTTTTCTATTTGTTCTAGATCTACGAAAGATGAGAAGTATTGTACTAAGCCGTCCATATAGTCAAACTTTATTTTTATAAGTACGTATTTTAAAATATTTAGATTGTAAGACCGGCTATGATGACTAGAGCCGCAGTCTAGATGAATCTATCAACCAAACTCTGACGCAGATTCACGATCAGCGTAAGCGTCAGCGACGTGACCCACCTCGCGTGCCTACACCAGATCCCCCGGCAAAACTCAACTTGGGGTTGAATGGGAAACACAAACTTTTCTTGTCGTTTTCACCAAGAAACCCTTCACAAGCAATCCATTAATCACATGATGGGCGTGTTGAGGACCCTCATAGGCATAATAACAAATACTTGGTGGGCATAGGTTGAAGACTCGATCGATGGACATACTCATAGGTAGATGATGACCAAGATGATCTATGAATAGGGTTGGCAACGAGACCAATCCTCGTTGGGGAGTGCCTCCCCGTACCTAGTTTCAAAGAAGGGTCTTCCCCGTTCCCGCCCTTGTTCAAGTCGTGGGGACCCGAAAGGTTCCCCTTCCCACCGAAAATTGCTCACTGCAACGACGTTCCTTAGTGGTCACCGCCTCAACACCCTGAACTATCATTCTTTATGCAACTCGCACACTGTTTTTGTTGCTGGCGATCTCATGTCCCAACTGCTGATCTATGGAGGGTTGCGCGAGAGAAGGGGCCATGAGAAAGAGGACTGCAAGGAGAGGGCTAGCGGTTACAATGTGGGGGATCTAGGTAGGGGAGGAGGGAAAACGACAGTGGGAGAGGACTAGGAAAAGAGTAGAGCTAACATGAACCAAAGGAGTGGTCAGTTTGTGTGGCGGTGGTAGGGCATGACACCTCATGCAGTTCATGTTAAACTTAAGATGGTGGGCTGGGCTTGAATAGATAAGTGGATCTGGAGGAAGGCAAGTTGGTGTCCTAGTGGGAGGCTGATCAGTGGGCTAATGCTTGGCAGGCTAGACTCTAGGGTCCCTAACCGGATATATCCCTATGAGGTGTTTTTTTCCTGTCTCCGTCCCCACCATATATGTCCCAGTGGGAGCCATTCCTCCCCATCCCTATCCCCTAATTGAGGAATTTCCCATTGGGAATCGAGATATGGGGTCCATTGTTACCTCTATCTATGAATATACCTCATATAGTGGTAAGGAGATAGAGGCTCCAAAACACCCCAAAAAGTGATTCTTGAAAATCACCCATAAATTCTTGCGAAAATCAAGGAAAAAGAAAAATCTCCAATCTAGAAGAAGTTCATGGTCAAACCAAAGGAAAACTAGCCCTTTGTAACAAATAGAACCAAGAGGAAGCAAAAATGTCAAAACCTAAGTCCACTTGCCATGAAGATCAAACACCAAGCGCAAGAACCAAGAACATGATGAACTTGATTAGCTTTGGTGGATTATATTGCTTTGATTTGGAGGTACTACAAAAGTCGTGCCGTGATGGGCAAAGAACTCACAAGTGCATCACAAACACAACTAGATCTCAACCTTCTACAACATATATGGGACACCATGAGGAGGCTCCCCCTGATCCCCTTCTTATATAGGCCATGAGCACTTAGGGTATTCCGATATCTAGCAAGAAATTGAAATTACCCTAGGATCCCTCATGGATGGCTGAGATTTGGTCATGCACTCCATCCAACAGCCCGGGGCATTACATATTTTGATACATGTGGTTGCATCAAGTCCATACACTCTGTACACAGTCTGTTTGACTTAATCACTAAGTTTCTAGCGTACCAGACGCTGGTAAGTCTTAGATCCTTACATCCGTTCAAGTCGGCCATCCATGTTGTCTTTGTGGTCCCCAAGTCTAAATCCGACCGTTTTGCGTGGCAGTGTGGCTTCCTTGCCGTTCTAGACCCGGATCCTCCAGATCGCGTTGGCACGTCGCCGACCATAATCTACCTAGACCAATACCATAAATATTAGTCAATCAAAAACACAAACTTACCTTCATGACAACATGTTAGTTCATTTTCACAATAAATCACTCATTCAATAAATCAATTACGTACATGCCAAATCAAAGCATTTGCATGACCCCACAAAAATGCTCACTTGCACTTACTTCCCAGCACAACAGAATCTTTTTCGATTTATTATAATTTTTTAAGCTCAGATGAAAAGTTATCAACATTAGAAAGATGTGCTCGAATCACTCTAGAATGTTTGTGTACAATACTTCAATTTTGGAGGATGAAAAAACCATCAAATATATGCTCAAAATATGGAGTTGGCGACACGTACACCAGGTCTGGTGAATCCCATATATGCACGAAACCAAGGTGTATATTCACTTCCGAACCAAGTTAAGTGGACCACAAAATCTACCGAAAGCTGGGTGCTGTACTGGACCCCATTAGAAATATGTCCGGTGGCCGGTATTGGACCATGTCAGGTGGACCCCAAAAACATGAGTAAACAGCGCTCTAGCCTCTGGATGCCACCGGAGCAAGTTTGGTGATCTTTTTCATCCTCAAACTTATCAAAACATCATTTAATTCAGCTCCACAAACAAAATCTCAACACGAAAATTCAAAAACGATGTCAAATAATCATCACAAAAGTGAAGTGATGTCCACATGGTCTCTCATATATAGATCGGATACAAGAAAATCATGCGTACATTTGTAAAAAAAACTTCCACCATATTATAGTTTTAAATAAATTACAATAATTTTTATTTATCAAATTTTTTATTTTGGAGCAACGTGACGTACAAAATGGCTTGTGTTTTTTATGAATGGAGAGAGTAGTTCGTTCAACACGGCGTGCCCACACTTCAATCCATCACACACAAATCAGCTCAAAAAATCTGAGCCATGAACCATGCACGCCCTCCAAATTTCACAACCATGCTAAGATGACGTGTAGTAGCCTCACCTGCAAGCTAGGCTCTAAAAGACAAATGTAGGTCCTTATCCCATATAGTATCAAGGGCGACGTACCTGGTACGGATAGCATATTTCAAACCGCGGAGCTTTTGATTTGAAAAAAGGGAACAAACAAAGCTTCTGCAATGGCATGCATCTATGCTAATCGTCCATTTAAAATAGATAGTGGACGACGTTTTAATTAACCATATGATGCATGCTGCAGTACAGCTACTGGATGATCAGTGAACACTGCACTGCACTTAAACATCCCAACTAACTAAGTAACCACTCACAGGTCACGGATAAACTTGGTAAGAATGTACACGGGCTCGCATCGATCGGATCTAGCCGCCGTGGAGGACGACCCAGATGTCGGAGAAGGCCTGGAGGATGAGCGGGTGGAGGCGCGGCGCGTTCAGCGACAGGTACGACTGCAGCAGCCGCTCCAGCTCCGCCGCGCCGAACACCTGCCGCTCCACGATCATCTCCACCATCGACTCCCGGAAGTCGCCGTACGGGTCCCTCGACAGCTTCACCACCGCCAGCCCCTTCCTCACCTCCTCCGCCGCCGCCGCCGTCGTCGTCACCACCGGCCGAAACCGCGCCTCGTCGTCGTCCCTCACGCCGCACGACTCCACGCAGCTCCCCGCTCGCCGCCGCCGCCGCAGGTGTTGGCGGTGGTGCTGGCGCCGACTCTTGTTCCTGGGTGGCAGCAGCTCGGAGGTGTAGAAGGCGGAGGAGCCGGAGGACGCGAGGCTTCTCGAGGAGAAGAAGGCCACCGTGTCGTCGCTGCCGTCGTCGTCGTCGGTGGTGAAGCCGTAGGGGTTGGACGAGAGCCTCCTCACCTCCTTGTCAAAGCCATCCTCGGAGTGGCGGCGGCGGCGGCGGGGATGGCCGGAGGAGGGGCGCCTCAGCTTGCCACTCTCCTTGTGCTCGTGGCGGCCGGGAGGGCGGCGGAGGAGGTCGAGGGCAAAGGAGAAGGGCCCGGCGGCGCGGACGAGAGCGGCGGCCGTTGTGGTGGCCGTGGCTGAGGAGGAAGAGGTCGACATCGTGGTGGTGGGGGCAGTGGTGGTGAAGGCGGTGGAGGTGGAGGAGCTGCACGGCGACCGGAGGAGCGAATTGACTGGGCGGAGCAGCCGGGCGAGGCGGTCCTTGAGCCTCCGGTCGCCGCTCCTCGTGCTGCTGCTGCTGCCATCCATTGATTGCATGGGGTTTGGTGGGGTGGTGGCCAATGGGCAATGGCGATGTATGTGAGTATGTCTCTGGCTGGCTCGAGCTCAGCTAGGTTGGGAGAAAGGCGCAGGATCTAGATGGGAGAAGGAAGCTTTATATAGCCAGAGAGAAGCAACGCAACCAAGATTTGAAAATGTTATCGAAGATGTTAAACCCAGACCAGGGGATTTATAACTCGCGTACCAGCAGAAGGTCAAGCTCTCGGTGCGATAATACATTAATGCAAGAGTGAGAAAGTGCAGAGGAATTAATCATTAGAGGACATACACATTTTCCCCAATATTTACACATTTACCGTCACCCCAACCGCCATCACGCCCTCCCATTGCTCTGGCGGCGCCGCCGCCGCCACCCTCACTGCATCCCCAATCAACCGCCAGGCCGCCGCCTCCCCCAGCCATCCCTCTAAACCTAGGGGCATGGAGATATCCCCTTCCCTCAACCCTGAATCCTAACCCTAAACTGAAACATGCGGTGGCTATGGCGACAATTTGTCACCAAGGGATAAAGAAGAAGGCGGCGCGACGGTCGCCTGAGATGAAGAAGAAGACAGTGCGGCACGTCAATCCACGGGTAAGAAATGGGGAAGGCGGTAATCGTCTACGCTAGAGGAGGAAGGGGTAGTCGCCGATTTGCCACCCAGGCGACTGACATTTAGCAAATCCGAAATCTTTATGAACATATATTACATGCTTAATTCCTCTTTTGTCTTTAGGAAGGTGAATATAGATTTTGATCGTATCTACAGAGCACATGCAATTTCTCCTAGTATATTTTTGAGCTGGATTAATTAAGAAAACCAATGCCGTTTTATTGTTGTGGACCATCCCAACCTAACTCTTATCATCCATTCATCCCGATACATTGTCGTTTTGTGTGTCGATTGCAAGTTGCAAACCACCCTTTTGAACTGATGACCATAGTTTATGGCACCATTCGCCACCTGGCTTCTCCTCCTCACTCTACATCTAGGGTTCTAGTAAAAGAAACCCAAATCTTACATTGAAACCAAATCCTTAATCCTGCTCTCGCCTCGCTCATTGACTACCTCCCTCTCACTATGAAAATCCAACGGTGAGACTTTCCAGTACTTTTAACCCAAAACACACATTGGTACAAGTTAATTACAAATCTCCATATTTTAGTTAATTATGTTAGAAGTTTCGGACTTTGGACTTTGGTCCATATATTCGAGAAATAATTTCTAAAGATCTCAAAGTCCCATGTATGCAAGGGGATGTGGGTCCTCTTTAGTACCATTTACTGGTGGGAGGACAGCAACACCAACTTAAATAGTGGATTTTCTTTTTGCACTCCGGAATTTTCAGTAACGCAGTTATCAGATGTCGAAATCGTGGATCCGGAATGCAGTTCAATCCCTGACTTTGTATATAAACTACGTACACGGCCACACGAAGAGCGGGTATATTGGAAATACTATGGATCCAATCATGGCACAATTTTATGATGCGTTCGGTCACTAACTTTGTATATAAATCGCATGGCCATATCAAGAGAAGATATATTGGAAATACTAGGGTTTTGACTCCTCTTTGTTGCGTCGTCACCAAGGATACTTTGTCCCATTGGCATGCACCGGTCGCTAGAAGAGTAGGTATCTGAAACCCTCAATATTGTGATCTTGCACTGAGAGACAACAAATAGGGTTTTTGGAAACACATCGCGCGACTGCTCGCGATCTTCTTCTTCTACGTTTGTGGCGATCTGTTATGTCTACTTCCTCTACGTCGTTGTTGCTGTCTTCATCACCTTCAATACCGCAACAATGGGGTCGTCATCATCCTATCTTGGTTTCAATTCCAAGGAGGATTGGCGCATATTCCTCGCCGCCCTATCTGACACTTCTTCGCCGCTTTAGTTTTCAAGTATATATATATTAGAGGAACGTATGACTGTTTTGGTATATACATCTACAACATATTTTTGTAGCTTCATGCTATTTATGTTCGTAAATTATCACTTATTTAAATCAAACTTGAAAGTGTTGTTTTTGCAACAAATTACGCTAACATCTCTATAATTTTGAAGAAAGAGGCCCATCCTGTACCCTCCGTTGCTGGATTTGCTTAGGAAAGAAGATAGTCTAGCTAGGATTGATCTCGTGGTACGATGAAGGGATTCTGTAGCAATTACATCATATCGCACGAGTGTTTCGATCGAGCATATGTGAGGTGTACACACCGTACTAGAACCTGACCACTGCGGCATTTGTTGGTGGTTGGTACAAGGAACAAGGATTGGAAATGCTGCCCTCCAATTGGCGAACATGGTAAGGTGAATGTATTTTTCAGTACATAACCTGGGACAATCACTCAAAGAAGCACAATAATTGCTCCACTAAATGGAGTATTCATTACTCAACACTGAAGCTGAAAAAAACAGGAGTACAAATAAATGTGGGTTAAGGCTTCTGAGTTGTACACGGTATTATGGCATAGTCGGACGAACCAACCTCCATGCATGCAGTCGATTTCTCCATAAACAAAAAAGAAGAAGCACAGATTGGCATACCCTGCATTTTTATTCTACCAGGGTTCTTAGCCAATCCGAAACATCCATCACGGCATCAGTGTGCAAGACCGGCTCTCTATCCATGGGAAAATTATGTTACGCCACCGTATAAATAGAAATAGCTCGTGATACACCTATAATGCCATCAGATTGTCACTAACCATTCTATGGCGTCGCATTTCTTGTTTGTTATTTTCCATGCCATTGTAGAGTGATCAAGCCACGATGAAGCTAGATAAAGACGGTTATGCTTTTGTCTGTTAATATATTAGAAATAGGATAAAGTTATAAAATATGTGACAGTACTATGGAAAAAATCTGCAGGCCTAGAAAATAATGGGTTCTTAAATATGCAAGTGAAATAAATTTTTTTTGATGTGACATCTTATTTTAACATTAAAATAAAATGAGAGCAAAAAAATGTATGAAACAATTGCAAAACATTAATAGCAAGTAAAATATTATTTTACATAAATTGATAAATTTGGGTCACTGAAGTTTTAGATTAAAAAAATGGTAAAGAGGTATTTTAGGTATTAAGTGAAGCTTTCTAACCGTGGAACCTAACAAAGCTAACGATGATGACAAAGAAGGTTAGAACGTGATGCCGTGATGGTATATAGGGTTAGAGCTGTGTGACAAAGTGATGGCATATCAGTGATTACCAGATATCGCTGTGGCATATAGAAGTTTTTCCTTATTTTTACCTGTGCATTGTGGTCTTAGCCTTGAACAATGCTTGATAGATCGTTTGGATATTTTGGGTAAATTTTTTTTATTCCATTGAAGAAGTTTCTAATTATTCTTTCAAACCATGGTTTTTTTTTATAAATTTTAAATTTTCATTCCAACTATTCCTTAATTAAATAATTTCGTGTATCTCACATTTTTTTTAAAATACCAAAATCTTTTGATTGGCCCTTTAGAATCAAATTATTGTCCTTTTTTTGAAATTTAAATTTTTTGGACCTTTCACTTTAAGCTATAGTTCTATTTTTGCAAGTTTATTTTTTATTGTTCATTCATTATTTTCTTGTTCAATTTTCTATGAATTTTTAATTTTAAAAACCAGATTGTTTATGGACCATTATGATGAAATTATGGTTCCCTTGCCATGAGAAATCTTTTCTACCTGATTTGCTATAGCAATCTTATTTGTCAATGAGACATATTTTGTGCATGATTTTTGCTCTGGTTATAATAATTGTTTTCTGTGCCGTATAATATATTAATGTAACTTGCCATGGTTAACAAGTCATCATAGTTAGTACATTTAATTAAATGATTATTGATTTTAGATCTTTCTTATTTAATTGGTCATGTTTAAACTTGAATTAAATTAGATTTTATGGAAACTTTAAAATGATTAATGTAGGAGGGCTTATTAATAATAAATGATCTACAACTAATTAGGCTTTTGCTCTTGTTATAAATTTTGATTGAAGTTGTAGATGGGTGTACATTGAAGGAGTGGTTGATTTTCCGAGCGCCACTGATCAGCACAAGAGGAGAGAAAAAGACACGGCTCATACTTTGCCCATGCTTCAGTTGCAAGAAAGAGAAGATGTACTTAGATACATCTCACATCCATTCAAAGGGGCATCATACATGGCTAGACATGTTGAACAAATCATGGCAAAGCTAAGAGGAATAACTAAAACCGGTACAGATAATTTATTGACGATGAAGGCAACAATATGACAGGTGATGATGACGGTAGAGGACTAGCTATAGATGGAAATGTAGTCATCGAAGAAAATAACCTTTTTTCTGATGTTATGCGATGCAGAGGGAGAGTACAATAGTGAGATTTTGTTTAATACATTTGCGTACTTAATACATGATTATGAGGAACCCTTGTACCAAGGATGCAAATAAGAGCATACAAATTTGTAGACCGTGTTTACATTGCTACAATGAAGGCATGATTTAAATGGTTGAACAAGAGCTTCACAACGTTGTTGAGTGTTGTCCAACATGCTTTCAGAAGGCAATGTGTTTCCTGAGATGACATACCTTGCCAAGAAGGTTTTTGCCCCTTAAGATTAGATGTGGAGCATATGCATACATGTCCAAAGGAGTATATTCTATATCGCAGAGAACATAACAGACACCGTGTTCCACCAAAGAAGATGTATGGACGAAACTTATGCAGAGCTTTGAAGTCCTAAAGAAACAGTCCCCTGCGTCGTCATGCGTTAACAACAATGTGTCTTTCATGGAAAAACTGGAAGGGGAAATTAATCTTATGAAAAACATGTCGGTCGTCCCGAACCATCTATATTTGGAGCCATAGTGGGAAGAACTCATGGCGATGGTGGAAACTAATGACGCAAAGAAATTTAGCCTGGCCCACAAAGAAATATCTATAAAGAATACACCCGCACAAGCTTGGTTCTTGAGGGTATAAAGGAAAAGCTAAAGCTTGGCATAAAGAGGAAGAAGAAGGCATGCACCCTTTTTGCAAGACTACCCGATTGGTGCAAGAATTATCTGAGAGCGAGTAGTAGTGTAACATTGGACGGATTTGTATCATTTGCAAATAGTTCCAACAAAACCATATGTCAAAATGAACGGGACTTATGTGGCCAATCATCCTAGGGCACTTTTAGGAAAAGGACAACCATGGCACTAGGAAATAAGGAGCACCTAGCCGAACACGTGGTTGCTAAGTCACCGATTGAACCGGAGGCTGCAAGTTTAACAAACCCTTCCATTTAACAGTTGCACATCCACACCACTTGACTTAGGCCACTTTCCTTTGGACAACATACAGGAGCCAACACCCTGACAGCTCAAAAGTGCCCTTCATGAATTTTGCGATACAGGTTGCTACAATCATGGCTTACCCTCTTGTTGAAGGTGGTACCTTGCACAACTCTCTGATAGCACTAGGACACAATAAGGTACAGGTGGATAGGGTGCTCTCCTAGTTCGTTGACATGATTCTAGAAATGCCCCTGAATGATGAGGTCACAACACTGGGCCTCATAGAGAATATTTTCATCCAGTGGCACAAGCATGACCTTTCCTTCGACACAAAAGAGTCTACCTCTCCTATAAATCATGGTACATCTATTGCCATTGAGAATAGTGCGAGGAGAACACAAGAGAGAGATGTGAATCTTACGATATCACCTGCAAAGAAATTTATGTGAAGCTACTCAAAGCCAGTAAAATCATGGACTCAAAAGAGTATAAAATTCGAGGAGGTTCTCGTTGACATAAAAGGCAAGGAGCTCCACTCCTATGATGACTTTCATGTTCGATTGAAATTTGTTATGGGACAGACATTGGTCACTAAGAAAAGACTAAAATTCATGTCATTCAGGATGATTGGACATAAGTGGTACATGGAACGATCAAATCAACACATTCTTCCAAAATCAATCTTGGATAGGCACGAAGAAGGACATCTTCATCATAAGAGAGTGGTATGTTCATAATAGATTTTACAGATTTGCACTTGATGTACTACCAGGATACCGTTGATACTTGTTTCCTTAGGTGTTGGTTGTTGTAAGTACCTACTCTATTAACTTATGTTATACGTTCATCAACCCACGTTTCTATCCTATATTAAATTTTTTGGTATTGCAGATCTATGATTATTGCACTCAAAAAGGCTGGTGATACAATAGCTGGGTTCCTTGACCTAGTGGTGGTCAATGCTAAGAATATCTCCGATAATGCACTCATGGTCCTACAAGACAAGGATATTATATACCTACCCTACTTGTATGGGTAAGAGGTTACATTTTTAAAACTAGTCATATTCCACCTTCTATACAATATGTTGGTACTAAGTTTTTCATAAATGTGTAGTTTTCAATAATTTTTATTAGCCATCCACCCTAGGCTTAGTAAGATAATCTTCTAGATTCTTTAAACGAGAATATAGAAGAATACCAAGAGATATACTGCAAGTGCAGTCCCAACCACCTTCCATTTCACAAAACCTTAGAAGTCAAAACAAAGTTTAGTGTGCATATTCCAATCCAACCATTTATGTTATTCCTCATAAATTACCTGTTACATGACACCCATCATTTTATCCAGTGTTAGAAGTAGTTCAAAGGCACCAATCTGTGTGGGTATTATGTTTACCACTATATGGAACAAAGTTGTTTCTCTATAATTTCAACAAAGGACATAGAGCTTCGTTATTCAACACAAATTAGTTTCAACAGACTATTTGACATTTTAATTTATGCCCACCTGATAGAAATTTCCACTGCAAAAAGATTTCTCATGGAGTGATCCAAGCAATTTAAGGACAACTGGCGAGCTTCATCTTTGATGATGTCATTTGTTCCAAAGGGGCAACAATCCAGTATTCCATGTTAATTTACCTATCCTAGAATGTTTTGACGGAGACAACTAGACATCACCCTACATATGTGTAATATAAAACAATGTAATGGGTCTTGGAGTGTGGTTGTGAACTTTTAAAATACTTGTTTTAATGTGCCGTCAAACTTCTTTCATGTTTATATCATATTTTATGGTTGTAATATTTAATTGCCCTTTTTTATTTTGTTGTGAATGAACCTTACTTTTTTCTTATCGACACTGCTAGTGGACTGTATTTTTCTCTCTAGGATTAATAGCTTCTATATTTATTATTTTTAATTATACGATGACCTTTATATTTTGATGTCTTATATGCTGTGTTGTAGCTAACTCATTTTGTTGATGTCTTATATAATATGTAATATTTAGCTCATGGACTACCAATCGACTCCACAATGTCCTCGCATGTGCCTCTACACTTGAAATGATCAAAGTGTTGTTAGAATGCTACCGGACGATAGCGAGCGCGCTACCTAGAGTGCCACTGGTTGGACCTCCAGACATGGTATTCATCTTATCAGGTAATTCATTGTCCTCGGGATATCATGAATGTGATTCATTGGAGTGTGATTCAAATCGGAAAACTACATATATGTGTCCACGTAGTTATCACACATTATATGGAGAGGTTGCGATTACACTAGTGGGTGATGACTCGTATGGTTTATAAGCACTTGCTGCATTTAGTAACTTACATTGGTATCACCCCCACATTATGTTTTACCTAAACTTGATTATCTCCTATCGCCGTGACACTTCTTTCTAATCTCTCCCTTCTTTTTCTATCTTCTTTGCTTGACTTGATGCAGATGTATAATGTGAAGGACACTTCCACAAACAAATCATGTGGTGCATGTTAGTATTTTTATTTGCAAGTCTTACCATCTCGTACTTTTGAAACCAATATGTTTTATGTGGATGTAAACTTATGAGCTTGTCTTTATGTTGTGAACTTGTCTTTATATTATATTGATGAAATGAATCTCAATGAAATGGTGAAACTTATGTGCTCTTGTGAATGTAAAGCACTTAATGTGGATGCTCATGTGGATCTAATTGTCTCTATTGATGTTGATACTTGTGGATGCTCATGTGGATCTCGTTATCTCTATTGATGTAAATAGATTGATGTATATAGGATTGATTGTATGTGAATTTTACAAATTTTGTACAGCCACAAACCGCTGAAGCTAGCTACCCATGCCGGCCATATGTGACATTCATGGATAAAACCGGCATACATGGGCAGTTGAATTTGTGCTGGCTCGTGGCTTGTACTGGCATAGATATATAGATTATTTGTTGGTTTGTGACTAGAACTGGCACATATATTCCTAGCATGTGAGCCAAGGGCGTAGCCAGGATTTGGGGCAGTAACCCATTACCCCCCACTCCTACTCGCGCAGGAGGCCAAGCGCACTGGAGCAAAGTACCGCCGCCGCCTCGCGTCTGTCGCGCCAACCACGCCTCCGTGCCCCATCCGCCGCCCGCCTCTCCGTTCGCGCGAGCCGCCTGCCTTCGGCCTCTCCATCCTTACGCCGCTTGCCATCGCCCGTGCACCGTCCGCCCCAGTCCGTCGCCGCCGCCCGCTGGCTGTCACCCATGCGTCGTCTGCCCGTGTCCGTCGCCGGCCGCTCGAGACAGTGAGGAGCAATCACCATCCCCATCCCCACCCCGAATTCTCAAATCCTAGGGTTAGAAAATAAGTTTTAATTTTGAAATTTGAAAGCTATGGTGAAGTCTTAAAATGTAACTAGATAACTATGTTGCTGACATGAGAAAAGATGACACCTATTGTAAAACCTTATTATTATTTTTGTGATTTCCTCGATTGCTTTTCGGATATTCTATATGATATGTTGGCATGTAACTTAGAATTTTTTTTGAAAGTCGGCCCAACCAATCGTAAAATCCTGGCTACGCCACTGATGTGTGCCAACACAAACCAACGTAGGTGATATCTTTTGTGTCGGTTTCAAAGCCGATGCAGATCACTACCAGGGAAAGGGCCTTTAGTCTCGATTGACAACTGGCTTTAGTCTCGTTTGCCAAACCAGGACAACTCCTAGGGAGTTATGGTAACAGGCCTATAGTTTCGGTTTCCCCAACCGGGACACAAATGTTACCACGGTGTAGAAAATATTTAAAAAATATGGCGAACTCAAGAATAGAACCTGAAACCTCCTACCACCACGGGACTTCACACTCACCCTTCTAACCAACCCACCCATCCACGCGTATTTACTAGACTAGGATATGCATTACTTTTGAAGTATATTGAAACGAGGCTTTAGTCCTGGTACTTTCAGTCCCGGTTCGTGTTACGAACCGGGACTAATTTGTGTCCGTGCCAGCTGGCATGTACCCGTCTATCAAACACTCTTCTATTCCGGTTCGTGACATAAACTGAGACTAATGTGAACGAAAAATCGTGCTTTTGCCTAGTAGCCATGAACCGTGACTGATGTCACTATCAGTCCGGATTTGTATTTAACCGGGACTGATGTGTCGGGATAGAAGGCCCGTTCCCTAGTAGTGGATGTCCGCTATAGAACAATACTAATAAGTGTATGCTGCACTTGTGTATTGTCTACTGGCTAGCTAGCTAGCTGCAGGTGATGGATCATGTTCACACTCAACCAACAGTCCAAGAAGATCCGGTAGCTCCATACGACGCCGTTGTTCCTCGTTCACTAGTAGGCAAATGGCATTTAGTCCCGGTTGGGAACAGGCTTTAGTCCTGATAACTGAGACATTAAATTCGGGACTAAAGGCCTATGGTTTTTAGTCCCGGTTTTCTCAACCGGGACTATAACCACTGAAATATTTAAAAAATATGATGAACCCTAGAATTGAACCTGAGATATCATGCCACTGCATGACTTTCCACTTACCCTTATAACCAATCTACATGCCGCACGGAAAGCCTGTAACAGCGGCGGCCGGCCGGATGCACGCTGGCCGCAGCGTCGTACATGTCACTCACGTCGCCGGCCGTATATATATAGATCCAGGCGCCAGAGACTGCCCCCCGGCCGGCCAAGAATGGGCGATGCCAGTGCTACCTTGGTGCCATCGACATCGACGTATAGCACCTACACATATGCATGCAAAAAACACACACGCACTACTACGGAACGGCCCTTCCATCCCGGCACATCAGTCCAGGTTACCATCAAACCAGGACTGAGGTTAACTTCAGTCCCGGTTCAATGGTAACGAGGCAGAAGGCCAGTTTTCAGGCCCGGTTGGTTCCACCAACCGGGACCAATAGGTCGATTCGCGCGTGAGGTGGCAGGTGGGGAGTACTAGTCCCGGTTGGTATCACCAACCGGGACTAACACTGGGCTCCGATAATTGGCGCCATTTCTCCTGTCACAAAAGGCCCGGTTGGTGTTACAACCCGGGACTGATATTTGGCTATTAGTCCCGGTTAGTGTTACAAACCGGGACTAATACTGGGCTCCGATAATTGGAGCCATTTCTCCTGACACTGCTAGTGGACTGTATTTTTCTCTCTAGGATTAATAGCTTCTATATTTATTATTTTTAATTATACGATGACCTTTATATTTTGATGTCTTATATGCTGTGTTGTAGCTAACTCATTTTGTTGATGTCTTATATAATATGTAATATTTAGCTCATGGACTACCAATCGACTCCACAATGTCCTCGCATGTGCCTCTACACTTGAAATGATCAAAGTGTTGTTAGAATGCTACCGGACGACAGCGAGCGCGCTACCGGAGTACCACTGGTTGGACCTCCAGACGTGGTATTCATCTTATCAGGTAATTCATTGTCCTCGGGATATCATGAATGTGATTCATTGGAGTGTGATTCAAATCGGAAAACTACATATATGTGTCCACGTAGTTATCACACATTATATGGAGAGGTTGCGATTACACTAGTGGGTGATGACTCGTATGGTTTATAAGCACTTGCTGCATTTAGTAACTTACATTGGTATCACCCCCACATTATGTTTTACCTAAACTTGATTATCTCCTATCGCCGTGACACTTCTTTCTAATCTCTCCCTTCTTTTTCTATCTTCTTTGCTTGACTTGATGCAGATGTATAATGTGAAGGACACTTCCACAAACAAATCATGTGGTGCATGTTAGTATTTTTATTTGCAAGTCTTACCATCTCGTACTTTTGAAACCAATATGTTTTATGTGGATGTAAACTTATGAGCTTGTCTTTATGTTGTGAACTTGTCTTTATATTATATTGATGAAATGAATCTCAATGAAATGGTGAAACTTATGTGCTCTTGTGAATGTAAAGCACTTAATGTGGATGCTCATGTGGATCTAATTGTATCTGTTGATGTTGATACTTGTGGATGCTCATGTGGATCTAGTTATCTCTATTGATGTAAATAGATTGATGTATATAGGATTGATTGTATGTGAATTTTACAAATTTTGTACAGCCACAAACCGTTGAAACTGGCTACCCATACCGGTCATATGTGCCATTCATGGATAAAACCGGCATACATGGGCAGATGAATTTGTGCTGGCTCGTGGCTTGTACTGGCATAGATATATAGATTATTTGTTGGTTTGTGACTAGAACTGGCACATATATTCCTAGCATGTGAGCCAAGGGCGTATCCAAGGGTTGGGCCAGTAACCCATTACCCCCCACTCCTACTCGCGCAGGAGGCCAGGCGCACTGGCGTAGAGTACCGCCGCTGCCAAGCGTCTGTCGTGCCAACAGCGCGTCCGTGCCCCATTCGTCGCTCGCCTCTCCGTTCGCGCGAGCCGCCTGCCTCCGTCCTCGCGCCATCTGCCATCGCCCGTGCGCCGTCCGCCCCCGTCTGCCGTCGCCCATGCGTCGTCTGCCTATGTCCGTCACCGGCCTCTCCAGACAGTGAGGAGCAATCACCATCCCCATCCCCATCCCCAATTCTCAAATCCTAGGGTTAGAAAATAAGTTTTAATTTTGAAATTTAAAAGCTAGGGTGAAGACTTGAAATGTAACTAGATAACTATATTGCTGACATGAGAAAAGATGACACCTATTGTAAAACCTTATTATTATATTTATGATTTCCTTGATTGCTTTTCGGATATTCTATTTGATATGTTGGCATTTAACTTAGAAATTTGTTTGAAAGTTGGCCCAACCAATCGTAAAATCCTGGCTACGCCACTGACGTGTGCCAACACAAACCGACGTAAGTGATATCTTTTGTGCCGGTTTCGAAGCCGATGCAGATCACTACCAGGGAAAGGGCCGTTAGTCCCAGTTGACAACTGACTTTAGTCTAGTTTGCCAAACCGGGACAACTCCTAGGGAGTTATGGTCACAGGCCTTTAGTTTCGGTTTCCCCAACCGAGACACAAACGTTACCACGGTGTAGAAATATTTAAAAAATATGATGAACTCAAGAATCGAACCTGAAACCTCCTACCACCACGGGACTCCATACTCACCCTTTTAACCAACCCACCCATCCACGCGTATTTACTAGACTAGAATATGCATTCTTTTTGAAGTATACTGAAACGAAGCTTTACTCCCGGTACTTTCAGTCCTGGTCCGTGTTACGAACCGGAACTAATTTGTGTCCATGCCAGCTGGCATGTACCCGTCTATCAAAGCACTCTTCTCTGTTCGTGACATAAACCAGGGCTAATGTGGACGAAAAATCATGCTTTTGGCCTAGTAGCCATGATCCGTGACTAATGCCACTATCAGTCCGGATTTGTATTTAACCGGGACTGATGTGTCGGGATAGAAGGTCTGTTCCCTAGTAGTGGATGTCCGCTACGGAACAATACTAATGAGTGTATTATGCACTTATGTATTCTCTACTGGCAAGCTAGCTAGCTGCAGGTGATGGATCATGTTCACACTCAACCAACACATACTACGCTGTTGTTCCTCGCTCACTACTAGGCAAATGGCCTTTAGTCCCGGTTGGGAACAGGCTTTAGTCCCGATAATCGGGACATTAAATTCGGGACTAAAAGGCCTGTGATTTTTAGTCCCAGTTCCCCAACCGGGATTATAGCCACTGAAATATCTAAAAAATATGACGAACCCAAAAATCGAACCTAGGATATTATGGCACTACATGACTTTCCACTCACCCTTCTAACCAATCTACACGCCGCCGGCAGGATGCACGCTGGCCGCAGCGTCGTACGTGTCACTCACGTCGCCGACCGTAACTGCCCCCCGGCCGGCCAAGAATGGGCGATGCCAGTGCTACCTTGTTGCCATCGACATATATCGACGTATAGCACCTACACATATGCATGCAAAAAATACACACACGCACTCGATCTATACTCCTGCTTCCATCAGTGCTTAATTAGCGCGCGCGTGTAGTATATTATGTACACCACATATTAAGGCCTTGTTTGTTTCGGCTTAAATTAAACTAAATTAATAAAAATTGTTATTTTTATAAGTGAATAGTTACTCTTAGAACTAATAAAATTTTTGTTTCATGATTTTTTTGAACTTTTTAAGACATCTTTCAAGAGTTACAACCTTTTCAAATTAAAATTTTCGGTAACATTTAGCTGAAACAAACAAAGCCTATTTACACATGGAACTGCCACCTAAGACAGATTTCTAAAACGGAAGGTAGTTAATTACAAGAAGAGAGCATGATCATTTCTTAAGTAATATATATCTTTATCTTATGTATATATAGAAACAATGGAATGAAACAATAATAAATCCCTAATGGGGCTTATAATTGAGAAATTAATTAATTTATTAATTACTACATACTATATTGGGCTTGTTGTCTAGTCGGTTTTATAAAATGATAAGTTTAGAAACTTATAAAAACAAATGCACCGGGAGTGCTAGGAGCTGTAGTTTATGGTTTTTCTAATCTTGTTCTGTGTTTTGTCATGTGGGGAGCCTGGCGGTGTACTTACTCACATTTGAAATGTGTCGTAACCCTAGCTGATTTACATACCGTAAGCTCATCCCTATTAGGGTTATCTATAGGGTTATCATGGGCAAAACCAAATATACGCTACGCTATATAATAGATAGAACCCCTTTGTAAAGAAAATAGAACAATCAATAAATAAGATCATTGTGCCTGACTTTCTTCTCTCTAGATCTGTGTCTCCTGTTTATTGTGATTGAGTTTGCGAGTGTGCGACAATTGTTGTACAACACGTTATCAGCACGCGCGAATCGCTCTCAGCTTTGTCACCGACGCCGCGCCGCCTCTGTGCCGCGCTCCCGTCCCGTGCCGCTGGCCATTGCAAGCGGCCGCCGTTGCATGTGCACACCCAAAATGGTCTGGCAAAATCACTAATAAAGAGGATTAAATTAATTGCGAGACCTTTACTACCGAATTATAAACTCCCCAATAGTTGTTGGGGTCATGTGGTATTGCGTGACGCAGAATTAATTAAACTCAGACCGACTGCATAACATAAGGACTCCCCTATTGAGTTAGTGAGTGGGAAACAACATTGTATTTCCCATCTTCGTAAATGTGGCTATACGGTGTACTTGCCAATCTCACCATCACAGCGGACCTCCATGGGTCCCCACCGGAAGTTTGGGGTCCAAGCCCTTGACCCACTCACAGAGGATACTGAACTGGAAGTTCAACACATAATTAAATAGACCATCAAATGCTTTCACCGGCTACAAAGGTGTAACGAAGTCACATTTACAAGCAGTAAATGCACCGAAAAGAGTGGAGGTACCCCAGCAGACCACTCAAATCCCTCTTACTGAAAGGTGCACATGATTCTATTTGAAAGAGACGTCCGCAAAAGCAACGAATAGGTGCAGTCTCCTTACCCTTGTCGGGAGAAACAGATCGACCTAACGTCGAGAAAGACTACCTAGAAGGTGGCACCCACCGAGAAGGTGGTGGACCCAGCGACCACGTGTGCAGACACTCAAGTTCTGAGATATTGGAAGGCTCAGACCCCATCGTGTTGAGAAATCATGAGGAGTTGAAGGATTTAAATGAAGAAATTTCAGCGAACTATACTAGTTAAAGAGAGTTATATAAAAAAGTACATTGTTTTCGATACGTATTTTCCCTCTAAAATTGCTTAATCTTAGGAATTAGACCCAGAATCTAAGATCATGGCAAAGTATCAAAAGCGCTCGGACTGGCTAAATGGAAAAAAGCAATTGGGGGCTGAATTGTGCTTGCTAAATAAAAGAAAAGCGTTTAGCCCTTAGAGCCAACTCCCAGGTACTCCCAGTAGGAGCTAAATATGTGTTGATTCGGAAACGGGATGAAAATCACCAGGTGGTGAGATATAAAGTGACGCTCGTGGCATAATGGTTCACGCAAGACCCGGTATTGATTATGATGAGATCTACTCTCCGGTTATGAGTGGAATTACCTTTCGATACTTAATATTCCTGACAGCAATTATGAATTTAAAAATGCAGTTAATGGATGTGGTGACCGCATATTTTTATGGGTCATTAGATTCGGAGATTTATATGAGAGTCCCCGAAGGAATAAAAATCCCGAATCAAGGTGATAGAAATATGTATAGTGTAAAGTTGAGAAAATCGCTATATGGGCTGAAATAGTCGGGTAAGATGTGGTAAAACCGACTGAGTAAGTTCCTCCTGAAAAAGGGATACATGAATAATGATGATTGTCACTATGTATTTGTAAAGAAAAAACCCAAATGATTTTGTATTATTTCTGTCTATGTTGATGTTCTGAAAATCATCGTGACAACAAAGAACATCGGTGAAACTAGTGCTCACCTAGTGACGGAGTTTGAAATGAAAGATTTTGGTGAAACCAAATTTTGCTTAGGCCTGCAGCTTTAGCATTTATCAGGAAGAATTTTTATGCATCAGACGGCCTATACCTAGAAGGTATTAGAGAAATTTAACATGCATAAAGCACATCCCCTGAAAATCCCCATGGTAGTCAGGTCCCCTATAGCGGACAAGGACACTTTCAAACCTAAGGCAGAAAACAAGGAATTTTTGGGAATGGAAGTTCCCTACCAAAGTGCCATTGGCGCACTAATGTAACTAGCCAATTGTACGAGGCCTGATATCGCTTTTGCAGTGAATTTATTGGCTAGGTATAGCTCGGCTCCAACCAGAAGACATTGCGCCGACGTCAAAACTGTCTATCGATACCTGCAAGGTTCGAAGGATCTTGAATTGTTGTATGGGAGGAACGAACCAAAGAATATGATGGGATACACAGTGCGGGATACATGTCTGACCCGCATACGGCTAAGTCTCAAACTAGATTTGTTTACTTGTATGGTGATGCTGGGATTTAATGGAAATCATCTAAGTAAACATTTGTGGCTACATCCACTAACCACTTTGAAATAATAGCAATATATAAAGCCGCACATGAGTGTGTATGACTGAGAAGAATGATGAATCACATCTAGAAGTCATGTGACATTGATACCATTGATACCCCCACTGTTATTTATAAGGATAATGCTACCTGTGTGATACAAATGAAAACGGGCTATATTAAGAGTAATATTACGAACCATATTGCTCCTAAATTGTTCTGTCCTCACGAACTACAGCATAGTGGTGAAGTTGAGATAGTTTAAGTGAAGTCGTGTGATAATCAGTCAGATTTATTTACAAAGTTATTGCCTACCTCAACATTCCATAAATGTGGTAATAGGATAGGGATGAGGCGATTTCATGAGTTGCAAAGTTTCGGAGGAGAATCCTTGAACAAGAGCCTGAAATGATTCAAAAGATCTAATATTGCAGTCTTTTTCTCTTATACAAATTTTTTAAAAGTTTCTCATAATTAGGTTTTTAATGAGCCAATATCGCTGTGTGGCAAGTGTGTGGTATGTACTCTTTTCTCCTATCCTTTTTTCGCACTAGGTTTTTAGATGTAGTTTTTAATAAGGCATTAGTATATCGCAGTTTCGCCCAAGTAGGAGTGTTGTAACCCTAGGATTTACGGGCTGGAAGCCCATTCCTATTAGGGTTATCCCTAGGATTATTATGGGCAAAATCAAATATAGGTTAGCCTATATAATAGATGAAAACCTTTGTAAAGAAGAGAGAACAATCAATAAACATTATTATTATGGCTTTCTTTTCTCTAGATCTGTGTCTCTTGTTATTGTGATTGTGTTTGCGTATGTGCGACAATTGTTTTACAACAGAATGCATGCATGTGTGTGTTGCTGCA